>JAOCPS010161502.1:0-14566 GCA_025505425.1 Graphium colonna
GAAAGTAGTGAGAAAAGAAGAGAGAAGGAAGGGCCAGCCGACAATCCAGAAAGTCATGCATAGTGTATTTTATGCTGACATTGTGTAGGACGGTGGTACTTCCTCGTGACTACGGTCGTAAGAGTGCAGCAAGAGCTGTGAAAGGATCATTATCGTCTACTGCTCAAAAATAATAGGTATTTTACTTATAACATTGTGTCTATTTCAGGGAGCAGGGTCTGAACACGTTCGTGCTCCGCCCCCATTGCGGTGAGGCGGGTCCAGTGCAGCATCTCGTCTGCGGGTTCATGCTCGCAGAGAACATTTCCCACGGACTCTTGCTGAGAAAGGTCGGCTTTATATTGATATTTGTGGCGCATTTTTTAACGCTGCCCTTACCGTAAGCTATATGGCTTGTGTTGCAAGGGCGTTTTACATGCATAAACACATACACAAACACCCAGGTCCAAAACAATTATCTGTAGGCCATACAGATAATTGTTCTGAGTGGGAATCGAACCCACGACCATGGTCGCTAAAACCAAGGGGTTAGCAACTGCGCCAACAAATTAATTTAGTACTAGTAACAGTTTGAAGAAGTTTTGGTCCTTCGAGCCGGATTTGAATTACTTTTCAGATTAAAATTTTATTTTAACAATGTGTTTCCAAAGTGATAACGAGCGCTCGCCTTTAAAATCTGTTTACTCGAGGCGAACCTGAGTTCGATCCCCGGTACGGGTACCAATGAAATTGTCAATTTTATAATTGCCAATTTAAGTGCTGATTTTACTTTACTGCTCATTTGACGTGTTTTGCGGCGAAGTAAAACCATTACAAAAGAAGTCTGCACATCTAGGAAAGATTTTTTTTGTAAGATTTTTGAAGTCTGTTCCGAACTGGGGGCCTGTAATGGACTATGCTGTATATCTTCATTCTAGAAGAGGCCCTTGCCCAGCAGTCAGATAGCTTCTAAGTAGGCTGTTACTTTTATAAAATTTGCATTGGCCCTTCGAGCACTGGTTGCGTTATATGGGAATGTCAATTGTAAGCATGTATTTTTTGAATTGCAGACGGTTAATATCTTACAGACAGCTTACAATGAATATGTCGGTTTGTTCAACCGGTGACATGCTATCCTCACCACATAGCGTAAATGCTTCACAGCTTTTTTATTCTTTCTACTCTAAATAACCCAACTTTTCTTCCAAAATTCAACTCTTCTGATTTCGTGGATATAGCACAATTTTCCTATTTGAATAGTTGTACATTTTAAATGAATTTTGAACATTACGATCAAACGAAAAAAAAAATGTGTTCCAGGTGCCCGTGCTGCAATACCTGTACTACCTGGCGCAGATCTACATCGCGATGTCTCCGCTCAGCAACAACTCCTTGTTCCTCAACTACCACCGGAACCCGCTCCCCGAATTCCTGGCAAGGGGGCTCTGCATCACGCTTAGTACCGACGACCCTCTGCAGTTCCACTTTACTAAGGTAAATCATCACTTTCAGGTCGTTTCGATTTACGAACTTAAGACCGCAAATGTTTAAATATATGTTATATTCTTGAATCTTTATCAATGAAAACAATACTATAAGTATAAGGATCTTCTTTTCCAACCATTTCTCAGTGCTTTAGTGTTACATTCCCCGTAATAATTACCGTTTTTAATTATTTTATTTCAGTTTTTTATTGCTTTCTTTTTCATCTGTTAACACCGTTTTAATTGTAACAATTGTTGGTGATTTAACCTCAGAAGTGAATTTTCATGAGAAATTTTTAGCGTTTAGTTTGATTAAAAATAGGAGCTATAAGAATTTTTAAAATCTGTTCGTAATTGGCGGAAATATCAGGGCACATGTTGAAAATCCTGTACTTTCTTTTGATGTAGGTAACAAAAGAATGTTAGTATTTTAGTACTACTGTATTTGAGGCCTGAGAAAGTAGCAGACAATTTATGACCTAGTGGTATAGGGCCTTGTTTTATAAATCATAGGTCGTGGGTTCGACATAATCGGATGTAATGATTTTATTGTGTGATATTTACTTGGAAGGATATTACATTTTTTAGCCTTTCTGCTTTTTTTTACAAAAATCGTATATATCGGCCGTTAAAAAAGTGACTAACGAAGCATTTGGCCATTATACAGCAGAACAAATTAAAGTTTAAAAAATTGTAATTTTAACTTCATATCGGTAGATACCAAAAAGAACTTAAAGTTAAAAATATTAGAATGTTGGTTTTATAGCTTTCACCGAATAATGTTGCCTGCGATACAATTTTTTCAAAACGTTAAATCGCTCTATTGTAAAACGGAAAAATGGTTCGTCAGTCGGTTTGCCTTTTAATCGTCTATATTATTTGTTCACATCCTTTTATTTTGTTTTAATATTTGTTATAGCGGTAATAGAACCTTTTGCATTAAAATTTTAAGTTAGAGATATTAAACCTAATGTTGTTTAAAGGATACAGCCCTATGACTTATAGATAAATTTGTAAAGAGCTGGAGGCTCAATAACAGAACTCATGTACGAAACCTTAAAATAAATAAGATATTTACAACAAAAACAATAAGTTATCAATAAATTTCGGTAGATCGGAAAATTATGCGCGGCGTCGATCAAGTGCATAATCGAAAGTTAAATAATTAATGACGCTACGCATGCGTACATTTTGCGCAACAAGCGATTCACGAGTCATCCTGTATATGTTTTCAAAAAAGTGTTGAATATGAATGTCCAGGAGCCGCTGATGGAGGAATACAGCATCGCCGCGCAGGTGTGGAAGCTCAGCTCGTGCGACATGTGCGAACTGGCCAGGAACTCCGTGCTCATGTCCGGCTTCCCTCATGAGGTACTCCGATGTAAAAGTAACAAGCTACAGCCTTTTTCCAAATTGTCCCACAGCTGGCTAGACAGGGTATAGGGCACAGTCCACCACGCGGCTCCAATGCGGATTGGTGGACTTCACATATCTTAGAAATATTATTTCATATATGTTGAGGGTTCGAATCCCGTCATTCGACTAGTATCGTAAGCCATATGCTGGCACAAGCATAGAGCTTAGTCGGAATGGTTTGAAAATATATGTAAAATTCAAAATAATTTGCTAATATTTTTACAAAAATAATTTGTTGGTCAGATGAAGCAGTACTGGCTGGGTCCCAACTATACGAAGGAGGGTGTAGCCGGTAACGATATCACCAGGACCAACGTGCCGGATATCCGCATCTCCTTCCGCTACGAGACGCTGCTCGACGAGCTCACCAACATATTCAAGGTAAGCACGCACACATCTTAACACATACACGCACAATTATCTCCACTACCCACCCACACATCAGCTACAGACACATCCACGCACGCGCAAACAAAATACATAGACAATCACATACATATATACTCATCCCCTGACATATCAACATGCGCACTCACACACTCTTCGTCCTCCTAACCTTATTAACAAATAACTTGGGATCGGCTTCTAATCCAACCAAATATCTTAATATCTGCTTGTACACAGAGCGACTGACATCTGACTTTCACAACCCAAAGGGATAAACTGAATTCTAAGGATGGATTAGTTGTCTGGATATTTGAAAGCACTGACATCCTATGGCGATTGTCAGCACAGGTGTTCTTGACAACCGCGACCGACTTTAAACATGTCCATTCGATGCATTGAGCATCTTACTTATCAGGCAATCGGGTGATCCAGTTTTTTCCTAACCTAACCCAACCAAAAAGAACAACAAAAAGTTGTTCCCCCGACAGATTCGAACATACGATCTCCGATTTGTTAAACAAGGGCCCATACCTCTAGACCGCGGAGGTTGACACGTGCTCTCGCACAGTTTCATGCAACCAAACACAGACGCACATTGAACATAACAGGAATTTATAGTGATGTAGGATAAATACAGGCACACACTCATTCATACCAATACACTTACACGCCCCCACACATACAAATATATTTAAAGACATACACATTTTAATTATGTACTAACATTAAACTTTCTCTCTAATCTTCTTATGTGATTGTAATTAATTGTTAACTAAACGAAATGTACGAAACAAGAATCTCTTACACACACGCCCTCATCACCATAGACACTGGATTACATACAAATATAACCCACATATAAGCAACTAACTCTAAGTCACATGCACCGATGCAATGCACAAGCAACTAAATACACACGCACACACGCTGACCGACTTATGTCTATAACAAAACAAGACGCTCTATAGTCCGGTCGCGAAGCAGAAGAATTTCGTACAATGACCTTTTAACGGACAGTGGTAACAAACATTTTTGTATAAGGTACAGTTTAGAAAAAACTTGATTTGTATGAAAATACTTACTTAATTAAATTATCACGGTGATTAGTAGTTCTTCGAACATATTCATTAAAATTAAAATAGTCGAAGACAAGTAAGTCTTTGGAATAGTAGAACCAGTATGCCATGTTTCGTCAAGATTGGTTCAAAGTTACGCAAATACTAATACACAAACAGATGATTACTTTTTAAATAACATACCTAAGTAGTTTAAAAATATCAAGTTATTAATTTGAGAAAACAATTATAAAAATGGTAATAACTATTTATTTTCCATTTTGCAGTATGACAGAAATTAATATTTTATTTCATTGAAGTTTTTTTTTAATATCAAGGGGTTTGGTTTGTTTATTATAAAGGGGTTTGATCACGCAGTGATAATGTCGCTCCCATTAGGGTTCAGAAGCTAAATTACAATTACAATTTAAGTTTATTAAAAAAAGTAAAAAACAGGTTGATGATAATTTATAAATTATCAATCGAACAAAGCTTTAGCCTGTTAGTCATAACTCAAGCTCATACAACCTTTGCATACAAGAACGAATCATAACAACACACAAAAGGTTTACAATCCCATAACACGGCGGTCGTTACATCCGTGCGAGCGGGACGCACAATACAAGATAGAGATGGGTAATAACAGGTCAATGTAGGAAATTCTTCCTGTTACGCGCACGACTTTATCCACTTTTAAAACATCTCAAGCAATACACCTCTGAAAATAATTTTCGAAAATAAAAGAAGTCGACAGAGGATGGTAAAATATTACAATTTGAAAATTACATTTGATATATATTTAAAAAGTAGTTTTATTTAAATATTTTAATATCTGTGAGTCGTCTGTAACATAACTTCATGAACACAAGCAAAACTACTCATTTATGCTTACGAAAATCTTCTATTTAAAAGCTTTTTAAATGTTTGTGGTGTGGGCTTTTAACGTTATATTTATAGATGGTGATTAGTTTAAGGAAATCACATAACATATTATTATTAATAATATAAAATAACTTATGAATATGCATTAAAATAATTTTCATGTAGATTTAAACGTAAATCTTGCAGTGACGTTCAGTGGCGTAGCTAGAAGCTGTTTAGGATTTATCAAGTCATGCACTGGAAGACACATTAAAATCATTATTATAGAAGTAGTTCTTAGAATTAGAATTGTCCTGTATTATTTATTCCCAATGAATTTCCATTATTAAAATTGCTATTTTTTTTTAATTTTTGTACTGAAGGCAAGCAAAGTTTTAGCTAGTTTGTCAGGGTCCCAGGGCCCCAGTGCACGGCGCGTTTCGCACCTTAGTAGCTACGCCACTGGTAACGTTAAATATGTTAACAATAAATTCATTCGTTCATTCGATACAATCGATTAACCTGTGAAAGTAGGTATAATGATAAGTAGATAAAGTATAATAATATAATAAAAACCATTGAAGTACAAAAAACCTAGATACACAGTTTCGAACAAAAGTAAATCAAAACCGTTGTTAATTTTCAACTGATTTCATAAGCTGAGGATATTCTCAATTCAACTGTTTCTTTTTTCCTTGAACCTATTTTATTTTTTCGTCTTTTCATTTGAAAGGATATAATTTTCATGAAAATCTGTCCAACAGTTTCTTTTTTAAATCAAAATAACTGAAATTTTTTTGACGAACTTTCGCCTTTAAGACGTTTGAAGCCGCTTTCGTTGTTTTCTCTTGAAAATGTTAAATAAAGTTATGTACGACGTATTATTTTCTTTTGCAAATTCAATTTTACGTGCAGGATACAAAGTTGTTCTTACAAGTCACGGCGGCCAACTACTTGGCTGATCTCTACCCAGAGATCAGCCAAGTGCGCAGGAGATATTATAGTGCACAAGTGTACGCACGGTTACAGGTGCACTCTTTGTTCCTTGACTCTCAAAGCCCGATGCAACGGATATCCGACACGACCGGAGAGAGGTCAGGCGCAGAACCGACTTTTTACTTGCCGCTTGGACCATCTTTTCAGGCAATCGGGTGATCAGCCCACATTGCCCTAATCCAACCAAGAAACAACAACACAAAGTTATTGTTCCCCCACGGGATTCGAACCCACCTCAAACCTCCGGTTATCAAAGCAACAAGGGCCCATACCACTAAGTTAAGGAGGCGGTTAATTTTTTACAAAGAAATATATATTGCGGTAAATAATTATTGAAGCTTTTCTAAGACAAATTGCGTGCACAATTAAATATTCTAAGACTCCGATTGTGTATTTTTGGGTTTTTGCATATCAATGATACTAACACATGATACACACATTTCAGGAAGGGATGTCGACTCGCAGATAGATCCGACGAGAACAATTCATCGGCGATTTGATTATACATTATGTTTACATAAACACACATACAAATCCCATATAATATATCAAATGTTGGTAAAAGACAAAGGCTACACAACATCTATACAGCTGATTGGTGAATCACATGGGTAATATTAAAAGAGAGTAATAAAATTAGGGGCATAGTTTTAGCCCAAATTCCATTTCACAAATGAAGTGTAGACTCGGCATGGTCGTCAACCCCACTCACCCCGCCCGAGCCACGTCTGCTAATATGAACATGCGTTGCGTAATTATTTAACTTTAGATTATGTTTACATAACGGTATATTAATATTTATTTCTATTCTTCATATATGATCCCCACATATGTCACAACGCCTTCTAGTATTGAAAGTGACTCTCCAATCACCCTGTATATAAATATAATATCTAAATAAATGTAAAAGTTCCATTCAATATCCTAAGGAATAAGTTATCAAAATATCTATATATACCCGTAAAAGATTTTTTATATGGAATTTTTATATGGCAAACCGTACCAAGTTGTATCAAGTTCAAACATGGAGACTAGACTTGTTATACTAATTACCACAGAAGTAATTTTCGTAAAAAAACCCCCGAGTTTCGGAGATATTTGATAAATTCGAAAAATTGATTCATAGAAAATAACTTCTATTGCATTTTACATCACTATGACAGATTGCGCAAACGTCATGTAGGTAAAGCGAAATTCATATTTTAATACTTTAAATTAAATTCCACGCTTAATATCAAATCCATAAAGCCAAAAGTCTTATAAAATTATGAAACTAATTACTATATAATTTTGATCTTGATGCAAGAGAATTCTTGGTACCAGGTTTGGGCATTATCCTTTGCTCACAAAGTTCATTAACATAAAAAAAATAAAATACATTATCAAAATACACATAATACTATATGGGATTTGTATGCTTTAATATATAACGTTAAATACATAGGGCTTATATAAAATGCCCCAAAATAACTTGTTAACCTTACTAGTGATATAAGTTTTCCACGATGTGATAATTTAGTGATAGTTCGCTAAGCTTGCGAGTGCCATTTCGTTTGTTTTGTTATCTTTACATGTCATGGCGCTATGTTTTAGTGATGTGCCCGATATCCGCGTCCGCGGATATTCAAGGAAAAAGATACCCGTATCTGTTAATTTTTGGCGAATATTTGACCCCATTTTTATATGGCAAATCGTACCAAGTTGTATCAAGTTCAAACATGTTTTTTGGAGACTAGACTTGTTATATTAACTACCACAGAAGATATTTTCATTAAAAAAAAACCCGGGATTTTGGACATATCTAATAAATTACAAAAATTAATTCATAGGAAACAGCTTCTATTGCATTCTACATCACTATGACAGATTGCGCAAACGTCATGTAGGTAAAGCACAATGCATACTTTTGTTCTTTAAATTAAATTCCACGATTAAAATCATATCCATAAAAAATGTGAAATAATTACTATATAATTTTGATCTTGATGCAACTGAATTCTTGGTACTAGGTTTGGGCATTATCCTGATTAGATACCACACAAAAACTATTGAATTCAAAAATGTTAAGTTCCGCGGATATACATTTTAACGATCCGGCACATCACTAGTATGTTTTCATTGTCTTTGCCTTGTGAATTATCATAAATATTACCTTTTTCTGTAACAAACAACTAACATTTAAATACATTAAATAGCGTTTCCAATTTGTTATATTAGTGAAAATGCATTTTAATATTTCATACGTATTTTTGATGTTTTATAACTAAATAATGAAATAACTCCGTAGTTATACTTTAAAATATTATTAATAATTTCAATCAATCAATTGTTTTATTATAATATTATTTCTTAGACTTACGCCAAAATCCGTAAAGTTGTTTAATTTAAAATGTTTTATTATAGTTTTTCTACAATTTAATATTAGAGTTTCTTAGCATTTCTCCTAAAGCTACAATCGTGCTTCATCTTTCAAAGTATAAGGGTTTTGGATGATTGTTAAGAAATTGTTTTTTTGTTTATTGACTATGGCTAGACTAGAGAAATTTAATTTTTTAGAAATTAATTATTGTTATAAACTTGTTTACTCTTCAGAGGCTAAGTTTTATATGATAATATCCGGAATTAGTTTAAAATTGACACCAAAGGACAATGCCCATTTCTATATAGCATACCGTATCAAGTTACATCAAGTTCAAACATTTTTTTTTGGAGACTAGACTTATTTTATAAATTTCCACGGAAATTCTTTTCGTAAAGAAAAGAGTTTCGGACATATCTGATAAAATCGAAAATAGCATCTATTGCATTCTACATCTCTATGACAGATTGTGTAAACGTCATGTATGTAAGGCAAAATTTATACTTTAAAACTTCAAATTGTTCAATAATCAAATCCATGAAGCGTAATATCTTAATAAATTATGGAAATAATTACTATATAATTCTGAACTTGATGCATGATCATTTTTGGTTATTGTTATTTACATAAAAAACAAATAGAAAGCCATCCTTCATTTTGGACTCGGTTAAAAAGCCCGAAAATATATTTTTTACTTATTCCGCGACTTAATGTTACTTGATCTGATTTACATCGATTTATTTTTCCGGTCAAGTTATAATCATAATGGTTGTGTTGCTTTTTGTGATTTTTTTGTTCATGTTAGCGTGTTTATACTGTATCGTACATTGTGACGACATTTTTAATCTGTATTTTGTGTTTGTGTCATATGTTACCATTAGTGATGTGCCAGATATCTGTATGCGTGTCCGCAAATTTTTGGGGGATAATTTATCTTATTTATTTTCAATACGTAAATGAGGTTCGATATATAGTTAACTATGTACAACGAGTATTAAATTCCATTGAGATTTCTCTTTTCATATCATATATTTGGCACTTTTATATTATAAACATTTATCGTAATAAATTACCTTAACGATTGTACACAACTCAAACGTCAAATCAACGATCTTTACAATGGTATTAACTAAAGGTATCAGAGTGCAAACTTTTGCCATAAGAAGAAAGATGATATACACATCACATAACACAGGTGGTGGGGCATAACAACTTTTCACAGCCTTTACTGCACTTCTACGGCCATGCTCGCCCGGAGAAGTACCACCGCCGTTTATAAAGTCGTCATAAGATAAAGTATACATGACTTGGTGATGCTTTTCTTTTCCTATTCCTATCCTCTCCAAATCCTTAATCCCGACCTTATCCTATCCAATAAACCTATTATATCCGATCTCCCAGGTTTACAACGCACTCCGGATGTTTTGTTTGTTTATTACATATTATACCATCAGATGAACCGTCTGCTCGTTTGTCTTCCTTTCCATAAAAAAAAGAAAAGAAAGAAAGTAGTGGTTCGGTACCGGCATCTGCATCCACGGATCTTGGCAACAAATAAGTAGTCGACGTCAAAAAAAGAGGAAGGTTGTTAATTCGAATGTTGATATGTTTATATACGTTCATCCATATATATACTCGTATATCTCCATCATTTATGAACAGATTCTAAAAATCAAATATTTTTTTAAAAAAAATTCGTTCTGTAGTTTGTGTTTTAAATCAAAACAACAAAATTAATTTTATTATTATTCGCGCGTACCTCTTATGAACCAATTTACAAAAAAATATTTTACTGTCTAAAAGGCTTTCTTCCGAAATGATCCCACAAACTTTTTATAAAAATCGAATCAGTAGTTTGTTTTTAAAATCAAAATAACGATAAAGATGTATTGAAAGTACACTTTTAAGGGGTTTGAAGTCAATTTTTGTAATTTTCCGTAAAAGTAAACTTGTCGTATTACAACCCGTATCCTTATTTCAACGATCCGGCACATCACTAGTTACCATAGATATTGCACAGAAAGATAATGCATAATGTTCGAGCGTTAGGTGTGATCGTCACGGCGAAATAAAAGAGAGAGCTAACAAAAGGTATATCTTTGTATTTGTCTTTTGAAATGTTCCACAAAGATCGGTTTAATTTCGAACCGACTTCAAAATAGGAGATTCTACGAGTCATTCGACTGTATGATATTTTTTTTAATTTCGCCGCAAGTTGTGAAGCTATTTTTAAAATTATATTTGAAAAAGAAAAATAGTTACGATATATGAATAGTTTCTTTTTAAAATAAAAAAAAACACGTTCAATTATAAAGCGTTTATAGTTGTTTTTTTGTAATTTTATTGAAAACTAAATTCGTTAGTGTTTTGCTCATTTTATGAACGCGTTTTATGTTTTCTAATCTCTCTGTGCAATATACCAAACTGATTGTCTGTTTATAAAAGTGACTAAACAATAATTGCAGGCTGTTCCACTAAGAATGTGCACGACTTTGACCTCGGGTTGTCAAAGACCTGTAAAAAAGTACGGATAGCAACAAAAAATATTTGCAATAAAAAAATAATATCTTTTCAGTTACCAAAAAAATGTTATTATGAATATATTGTAGACATTTTTCACGGCTTTCTTAACATTTTTAAAAGATTCAAAAAAAATTCTCTCAATTTCGATGTTTCTATTTTAAGGCATGTTTGCGCATTCTCTTTTAAAAATTATCTTTTATCCCAAAATTCTGATTAAAAAATAAATATCTATTTTACTGACCCTACAAAATTTTTCGATTTGTCAGTTGTGACGCCAAAATATGGCGAGGGGTCATGCATATTCTTTGTTGACCGGCACTATAAGAGCTTCTATTCTACAATTTCCAAAAATACTATTACATTATATCTGACACTTTCATGTGTTATACTTTATTAGATATATACAGGATGATTGGTGAATCACCTACGATATTAAAAGAGAGCACTCTATACTCGATTGTCATCATATTTATGTATTAAATTAGGGGCATAGTTTTCGACCAAATTTTCCCATAAATAGATAGCGTGGATACGAGCAGGTAGCGAACACATGGCCGGCTGGCGCAGTTCATTGACTCGAAAATGTGGCCGCTCGCGCCGTGTCCGCTAGAATGTCCATGGGATTCGTAAATTATTACTCATTTTTGAAGATTACTTAGTATCCAATTAATATTTGCTTTTAATATTACCTTTATTCTTTATATATGATCCCGACATATTACATCTTCGAATATTTTGGTGATTCACCAGTCACGCTGTATATGATTTTTGATTGATGTCACAAATATTCCAATAAAAACAAATAACATTTTTATTAATTATTAATATATAATTTAAATAGTTTTAATCGGTCAGAAATCCATTTTGTCTACAATTAATTTATAAATATCAAAATTTTTATTAATATTTATATATAAAAATCAAATGTATCAAGCACTTCGAAATGTGTGTGTGTACTTAAATATTATTTTTGTTCTTTATGCACTGCAGTTGTTGATAATGTATAGAAAAGTTTTTACACTTGTATGGTATACACAAACATATATCGAGACGAATATTATCATGTTGCTGGAAATAAATTTTACTAATTGAAAATCGATTTTTCATCCTGGCAATATATGTCAGCGGACCCATAATCTATTTTCAATCGACTTCAAAAAATGATTTATTTGTCAATTTGACTGTTTTTTCGTATGTATATGAACTGATTTCTCCGATTTTCAAAACTCATTTCTTATAAAGTTTACCCTTTATAAAGTCTGTATAAAATAAAGTATGCATGACTTTTGGGGATGTCGTATGGCCATCTCTACCCTTTTCTTTTCCCACTCCTATCCCCACCAAATCCTTAATCCCGACCCATCCTATCCAATAAACCTATTGTATCCAATTTCCTAAGATGACAACGAACTCGGAACTCTCCGGATGTGTGCGTGTGCGTGGCGACGGGATCACTTACCATCAGATAAACCGTCTGCCCGTTTGCCTCCCTTTCCATAAAAAAAATTATGAGAGAATATACTTACGAGGTGGTCCCATAATTTTTTTTATAAAAGTCGGTTCAACAGTTTCTTTTATAAATCAAAATAACTGAAAAATGTGTTTCTATTGTACAACGTCCACTTCTAAGTTTTGAAGTCAATTTCGCTGTTTCCTATGAAAAGTATTTAATATAGTAAAACAGTTTTTTTACACAATTCTTCAATTAAAATAATTAACTTTAAGGGTTGTGTTTGGAGCTTTACTTTCTTGATTTTATAAATTGTAATGTAATTTCTTTTGTATATTAGATACAACGGTGTTCTACGCCCTTCCCATCTGAAGGTACATCGTAAATGTTCAGCTCTTCAATTCTGTCATTACCAATCCCTTTTTTTTTCATTTTATTTTCCAAAAAAATATTATTTTTCTAATCTAATGGAATTCGCACTAATTTTTTCATTTACCATTTGCATGTAATGGTATCTATATATTTTTATTAATTGATAATTTCATGAAAAAATTGATGACTCAAGCTCTGTCATCAAAAATGTTATTAAAATAATTAATGATACCAAGAATTATCCTTTTCAATGTTATATTTATTTTAAAAAAAATATGCATTACTTTTTTCCAGTTATATCGGATTCATTACATAATAATATGTTTAACATCCATACAAGTTATTTTTAAAGTGAATAATCTATTTCAAATAATTGTAAGAAAGTAATTTTGTTACAAATATGTCCAATGCATACATTTAAGCTTTGATTGAAAAATGGACGTAGGCATATTTCCTTAAGTTATTATCAGACATAATAATCAAGCCTTTTATTCTTATATAGAAAAAAAAGTATGTAAACAAAAGTATATTTATTTACAATAGTTAAATAATTCTCAGTATTTTTTGTACATAAAACAAAATTACTTGTCTACACCTTCTAATTACAATTTATAAAATTTCTTTGCGACGAAATATATATATGTGGATGGGTTTTAATGTTTGTCCATGTTGTGTTTGAATTTTCATGTCGTTTGAGTTATAGCTTTCTGGGCGCAATGTGCGAGTGTGCGTGGAGTACTTTTTGTAAGTAGATAATATAAGTTTACGTGTTATTTTTTGTTAGAAACGCCAATAGATCCACCGATTACGTGTTCGCGGGTTCGAATCCCGCCATTCGACTATTGTCGTGAACCATTTCCTGACACAAGCCTAGAGCTCAGTTTGAATGGTTAAGATATATTAGTAAAATTTATAAATAATTTGCTAATGTTTTATTAAAAAATATATTATGAACTCGAAACAGAACAATTTACTGAAATACGACACGAAAAAATAATTACTTTCCGATCAAAAATTACGAAAGTGATGTTGGCATATTGTACAAAAAATTTAGGCTTATATTAAAAGTCTTACGAGTTTGTTTGTTTGGTTGAACGCGCTAATCTAAAGAATTGAAAAAAATAAAAAAATATATTTTTGTGTTAGATTGCCCATTTATCGAGTAAGGCTTTAGACCGTACAACATCACGCTGTGACTAATAGGAGCGGAATAACAAAGAAAAATGTTTGCAAAAACGCGAAGAGCAGCTAGTATGTAATAGTTCTCCAACGAAATTTCGCTAACCGCGCAAAAGTTGTTACAGTGCAAAAGTGTGTGCTTTATACAACGATTATAAATCTCCAGATAATCAGGTAATCAACCCGAAATTTTTCTGCTTTAAGAAACAATTACATATTATCATAGTTTCAGCACTGGATTCGAACCCACAACCCTTGGTTAATGGAGTAAGTGTGATATCCTCCCGCCTCCTATCTACCCGCCTCCGTAGCCTAGCGGTATGGGCCCTTGCTTTGTAAACCGGAGGTCGTGGGTTTGAATCCCGCGGCGGGACAATAACTTTGTGTTATTGTTTCGTTGTTGGATTAGGTAGGCGGGCTGATCACCCGATTGCCTGAAAAGAAAGATGATCCATGCGTCGGAAGGGCATGTAAAAAGTCGGTCCTGCGCCTGATCTCTCTCCGG
>JAOCPS010161611.1:0-14566 GCA_025505425.1 Graphium colonna
CATGCATACTTTATTTTATGCCGACTTTATAAAGGGCGGTGGTAATTCCCCGGGCGAGCGCGGCCGTAAAAGTGCAGCAAAAGCTGTGAAAGGATGTTATGCTCTAATACCTGTTTATAGGAGTTAATATAATAATCTAGTCTCTAAAATAAAGAGATTGAACTTGACGCAACTTGGTACGGTAGCCGTATAAAAATGGTCATTGTTCTTTGTTGGCATATTAATTATCAGATCGTACCGAGAACCAATATCTTTTCTTTTATTGGCTAAAAAGGTATTTGCTGTTAACTGTAGATTAAAGAATTAGCGAAGTATCTAACGCTTCGTTTGCCCACAAAATTACAGACGCGTTTCTCATCTCAATAGGATATAGCCTAAAAACTAGAACAAGAATATAAATAGATCGAGGTACGATCACTTAACAATTATTTGAATTTAAACCGCTGAGATAAGGCAAGTCCCCACTGTCCTGATTAATCATACATTCAGCGTTTGGACGCTGTACGGCGACCTTGCCAGCGCTTTTTATCGATCTACATCGATATCGGAATAATGTACGATGTAACAATGATACTACCCATTCCTTACGGTTTGCGTAGTATTATTTAAAGATTTGTTATACCGTTTTTTTTTTGGAACGAAGTTGTTTATAGGGCGTTGCGGACGGGTACCCTAGCCGGTATAAAACGTGCGTAAGACTTAACGTATCTATAGTCTATGTATGATGGCTATATAGTGTCTAATGTATAGTCTACGGGGCATGACTGTTTGTTTATTTATCGATTTATTATTTTCTTGTTTTATGGTTTGTTAAGTGTTGCTTGTTTTATTTTTTGGAACGGAGTTCCTTATGGAGCGTTACAGAAGGGTACCCTAGACGGCTTAAAACGCCTGTAACGTTAAAAAAAATATAATAGGAACAGTAGTAGTAAACAGATAGGAACGAAGATTATAAAAAATTATAAACTTCGTTCCTATCTGACGTCTCACGACACTACACGGTTTTTTTATTAGCCATTACTGTCCCACTGCTGGACAAAGGCCTCCCCCGCAGCCCTCCATTTCTCCCGGTCTTTTACACGGAACCTTCATACTTTTTTTTATAAAATAAAAGTACGAAATATACTCCTTGTACCATATAATTAGCTATCTTTCATTGCAAGTTACATCAAAATCGATGGAGCTATTTCGGGTGGACTCATATAATTTTTTTTTTGTCAAACTAAATGTTGCCTTCATATTACGCGAACCATGTTAGTTTCAGGTTTTATTTTTAAAGCGGATCTCTGAGCATTTTTCAAAAGTAAAGTAGCTAAATTTGCTTCTCGTATTATTAATTATAATGTAATTATTAAATTGAGTTTATTTTTTTGTTACGACTTTGTAACAATTAACATTAACAATTTAAAATTTGGTACATGTTTCACATTGAAACGCCGCTTAGAAATCGAGAAAAACAAAGAAACGAGTTTTTAGGTATAGGCACCATTCAAATATCGATATCATCGTTAACAAGTTTACTCAGAAAATTACAAAAACCAACTTCAGACGCCTTAAACGAGTTACTTTCGAATATATCATCTCCGTAATTTTGATTTGAAAAACAAACCGATTTTTATTAAAATTTTGTGGAACAATGTTGGAAGTATTTGCTATCAGACGAAAAAAAAACAATTTTAGTTTGTTCACGAAGTTTATGGACGACGGAGATACGTGCGAATATATATAAAATAAATTTTGTTATTTTTTTTAAAATAAATTTTATTTCATCACGCGATTTGGTTTACAAAATGAATGATCCATAACAAATATAAGCCATAATTCTTAAAGCAATTACATTTTGGAGGAGGAACAGATCTATCCCCCGTTTTTCATGAAGCATTATTAATTAAATTATATGGTTTGGTATCATATGCTAAAAGTAGTTATGAACTGTGTTATCAAATTGTTTAATAAATTGTTTGTGGCTAATTATAAGCGTGTAAGTGCGTGTGTGCATGTGTGTATGTGCGTGTATGTGTGAGCTAATTTTGATTTATAAAACAAATTACTGAACCGATTTTTCTGAAGACTTTATAAGACTATTTCGTAAGAATTTCCTATCAATTCAAAAAATAACTTTTAAAGCACATTTATAAATGACGAAGATATGCGCGAACATACATAAAAATAGAATCGGGTAATCAGCCCGCATTGCCCTAAAAGTATAATTTTGAAACATATCTTGAATGAATTTGGAAAAAATTTTGTATGACCGCTGCGCTAAAGTGTATCCTATGAGATAAAAAAAAATATTCAAATTCAAAATCAGTTTATAAGTTGCGGAGATTATATATTTTATATATGAGATATTTTTATTTAAAAGAAAATCTACTGAACCGATTTTGCTGAAAAATTTATAGGTTTGTTCCGGAAGAATACCCTATAAGATAAAAAAAAGAATTTTTAAAACCGGTTCATAAATGACGGAGATACGCGCTTACGTACATAAAATCAATTTTGTTGTTTTTAATTTAAAATAAAAACTACTAAACATTTTTGGGACCATTTCAGAAGAATACCCTATAAGATACAAAATAATTTTTAAAATCGGTTCAAAAATGACGGTAATACGTGCGAACGTATATAAAAAAAAAACAAACATTCGAATTGAGAACCTTACTCCTTCATCGAAGTCGGTTAAAAATAGATACTTTTAAATTAAACAACTTTACGGTTTATTTTTGAATTTTATCACCCAACGTTTCGAACCCTTTACAGCGTCCATGGTCACGGGTAGGACTGTGATACTTTTTTTTTATAGAAACGCAGACAAGGCTATGTCTACCCTTTTCTAAGTAATTTTACTAAGACTATTATTTAAAGTCATATATATTTTTTTTTATGGAAAGGAAGACAAACGAGCAGACGGACCACCTGATGGTAAGTGATCCCGTCGCTTATGGACACGCAACATCCGGAGAGCTGCGAGTGCGTTGTCAACCTGGGAAATTGGATACAATTGGTTTATTGGATAGGATGGGTCGGGAGCAAGGATTCGGAGGGGATAGGAGTAGGAAAAGAAAAGGGTAGATATGGCCATCCGGCATCCTCAAAGTCATGCATACTTTATTTTATGCTGACTTTATGAATAGATAAAATAGCTGTGGTTTCACTATTTGTCATTACATTATTCAAGTACCATGTTTCAAATACAGAATTCAAGTAGAATATGGACAACTGTAGAACACGAAACGATACATCAGATATCGCGTTATCGTTATCTATAATAAATTAAACGAAAATATGACTGAGCAAAAACCGTAGTAGAGTTAAGATGGCGCGCACGATATAAGCAACTATCAGGTGTAAACCACAATTGATATGTAAACACTGGTCTTACATCACTTTTTTAATGTTGTCATTTAGTACTGCAGTAAATAGTCCGCTGATTAGTTAACGCCTACTCACCGAATATTTCGTTGACGAATGTCATCGCACATATTTACGGTTTGTTGTAAATGTCATCGTTAATGGTATCTCTATTTAGCTCCTTTTGACAGCTGTCAACTGTGGCGCTTGACCGCGAAATAGATAGGCATTTGACAATTGCTATCGACTATATTTTTCATGGCAAAAATTTTTGCAGGCGACCATAACACTTTTTCACAGCATTTGCTGCACTTTAACGGCCATGCTCGCCCGGTGTAGTACCACCGCCCTTTACAAAGTCGGCATAAAATAAAGTATGCATAACTTTTGGGGTTGCCGGATGGCCATACCTATTCTTTTCCCGCATTAATACTCAGTCATGGTAAAAGTAAAGTTCATAGTATCCCTATTTCTCACCATTGTACTGTTGTTGGTCCTGGTGCATATCATAGTACCTTCGTATCGTTCGTTATTATACCTTTTCGTAGTTTCAGGCATGAGAAAATTGCAGTTTTAACACCTTTTCCGTTCTTGCCGCATTTATAAGGCCATCCCAAACACAAAGCCAGCACAAAGTATGCCTGGTTTCACGGCTTGTAGGATGGCCAGCCCTTCTCCTTTTCTTTTTCTGGTAACTTCTTATATTCCACCTTATTATATCCCTGACATGTCCTACCCAATAACCTGATGTTTTTTAATTTCCAAGGTCAACTTCGAATATAGTGGATCATGGGCGACGGGAGCACGTAATATCAGGTGAACCGTCTACTCGTTTGCCAACCGTTCTATATAAAAACACGCCTGAATTCAGGGGTTCCCAGATTGCAATACCTACTTTCTTCTTTTCGTTCTGAAACCTAAACATGTTCCTTACTCCTCCTACCTAATGACCTATCCAATATCCAAGGGTGGCAACGCACACTCAATTTCTGTTGTTACATTTGTAGTATTCGCAGGCAACATTATCAGGGCAACTGCAAATATGCGTAGGGTTGTCACAAAGAACTAGACATGGGCCGTTTCCCTGTTTTATCAATTGCTATCGGTTATATAACGTTCTCTTTGTATGCGACGATAACGTTATATAATCAATAGCAAGTGAAAAAACAGTGAAACGGCCCATGCCTACCAAGAACTTAATACTATTTTCGAAGCGCCAATAGCGTAAGCCGAGAGTTCGAATCCTGTCCATTCTACTGTCGTGAACCATATCCTAGCACAAGCCTAGAGCTTAATTGGAACGGTTAAGAAATGCTAGTAGAATTTCAAATAATTTGCTAATATTTAAAAAAATAAAACTATATACAGGTTACTTATTTGGTCCATCCATACCACAGCAACAATTCTTTAAACAGCTTCAGGGTTGTCACTAGACGTAATGTAATGTTACCTGTTTGCTCCTGTTGGTGGCGTTGTTGGAGCGGCCCTGGCGCAGCACGTCGCGATGGCGCGCGATCAGCTCGAGCACGGTGCGCTTCTCCAGCTCGGTGAAGTTCTTCGAGCGCTCCTTGGTCCCGCGTCGGGCCCGGATACCGCTGGCGCCGATCCGCGTCGACATATCAGTCTATAACAACGATGCAACTCTATCGTATGTAAAACTATAACGGTTGCGCAATCGCGAGATGAATCAGTTGCTCAGTTTATTACTGTAAAAAGAAACTGACTTTACTATTTGCTACAAAGGTTAGGGTGACCTTTAAAATGGTAACTTAGGTCAGTATTATATTCGGGAAAAACGAATTTGTACTTTAACTGTTTTTAAAAATAAAATATACTATGTTAAATATTGATTGAAGGAGCAAAACTCTCCACTAATCGCCAAAATTGTGACAATTTATCCACACTTCTTGCTGTTTAATTTATGCCTATAATAAAACAGTATGTTTGTTGGTTCCGTATAAAAAAATCTGTTATTTCGCGAATTTCTCGAGTAACAGATATTAAAACATTTTTAATATGTTGGAAATATGTGCCAAATGTTACGATGCCTCAAAAACCTTAATACAGCGACAGTCGAGAGTTATTAACGAAGTTGCATTTTTTGTGTTTTAATTTCGGGAGACGGCGCACGGAAGGGGAGGGAGCGGGACTGGGATGCACGCTTGACCCGTATTTCGCGAGCGCTCGGCTCTGAATGACGCCGAAACGAGACAGTTTTTATCTCGATTAAGCATTATTATGATGAACATTATGTCAAATAATGATCTTAAAAATATAACTTAATTTGAATTCAAAATACGATAAAGAAATAAAGGATATTGCCTAAACCAAGTACCAACCAAAATTTTCTTGCATCAAGATCAAAATTATATAGTAATTATTTACATAATATTTTAAGATTTATGGATTTGATTTTAAGCGTGGAATTTAATTTAAAGTATAAAAGTATGAATTTTGCTTTACCTACATGGCGTTTGCGCCATCTGACATAGTGGTGTAGAATGCAATAGAAGCTATTTTCTATGAATCAATTTTTCGAATTTATCAAATATACGAAACCCGTGGTTTACGAAAATAACTTCTGTAGTAGTTAATATAACAAGTCTAGTCTCAAAAAAAAACATGTTTAAATTTGATACAACTTGGTACGGTTTGCCATATAAAAATGGGCATTGTCCTTAATAATCATCACGATGGTTAATGATTTGAAGGCGTCTTGTAGCCATTCTAGAAGCATTTCACAAAATTCCATTGTTAACTGATACAATTATTTTAATAAGTTCATAAATAAAGAAGTTGTGTTTGAGTATTACCAAAATATGATATAGAATCTCTTCCAGTTTTAGCGTATTAGCTAAAACTAGACTCGCTAATAAGCTATCTGAATTTAACCTAAACTTTTCCTCAATTATTGCTTTATTGCTCACAGTTTTCCTTGGTCGCTTACACGTGGTAAATGGGCTCGTAAAATTGTGATTCACAAATAAATGAATTAAGGGTTAAAAACAAAGATTTGAGAAGATTTCTAGAAACTTGAATAAGCGAAACCAAGGAAACCTACTGTATTTGGGTCAGTTTATAGCAGCGGATTATTGTGGAATAATAAATCGAAATTCAAATTTAGATTCTTCATGGATACTGATTTAGATTTATTTGATTATTTTTGCTCGCAGATTTGCTCATGTAAGTATAAACTCTAGCGATTATATTTTGGGATTTCATACAATATGATATGAGATATTAATTTTCTGCAACATTTTTCATCAATATTCTGCTCCTTTTGGTCGTTGCGTGATGTTATAAAGCCTAAACCCTTCTAGATAAATGGGCTATCCCACACTAAAAGTATATTCCAATTATATTTATAAATATAGAAATAATATATCCTTCATGCAAGAAAAACTTCGAAATGTTATGATGTTTTGTATTCTGTATACTATATCCCCAGTGTTCTGTCTTATAACGTCTGTGAAAAGTTTTGCGAAGATTGGTAAAGTTATGATGGGGAATCATTACAAACCAGTAAACACACTTTCACTATTGTAATATTATTATTAAGCATTATATAGTATTACAACAAAACTTCAGGAAACGGTTCTAACAAGCTCAACGAAAACGGTAATAAAGACATAACAAATCAGATAAGGATATATTATTTAAAATGTCATTATATTACTAAGCAAATTCTCGTTTGAATATTTAAGTAGCATTCCGGAAATGGTTTTTGGATCAAATCAAAATCGGAAAGTTTTGTGTTTTAATTGAAATGAGATAAAAAGATATATCTATATGTAAACATAATATGTTTATATGTAGATATATGAGTTTTGTTCATTGTTTCATTTAGCAGCCAAACGAAAACTTACTCATCTTGGTATTATGGGATCATACGCGATCATACAGATATTGGGCTACGGTTAAACATACACACTAAAAATGAGTTAAGAGGCAAGAATTAGATTAAGCATCTCGATCGGTATTGGCATAATTCAAACCATTGACAACAAGTATAAAATGTAAGGAGCTTAGAAGAAACGAGTTGATTTTCAAAGAACATTACAAAAAATATGCTTTTAAAATCAAACCACTGACCAATTTTGTTTAAAAATTTGGTAAGAAAAATTTCGAAGTATATATTCTTCCAGATATATATTAAATTTTTAAAATCGGCTCATAAATGACGGAGATCTGCGCGAGCATACCTAAAACAAAGTAGAAACCTTCGGATTGAGAACCGAAAAGAAAGATTTTTTTTTTAATTCGGTTAAAGATTTAATCTACTTCTAAAATTCAGATTGTAATCTGTGTCCGGATCTAAAGAAAGGAGGAAGATATTGACCACGAAGTATTATTGGCTCTCTAGATAAGCTGAAATGTGTAATTGCTTTATTTTTATCTAATGTGAAAACATTTTCATTACGAATCTGAATATATATACAATTTTTGATATTTTGAAACAAAAGTAAACGGAGCAAAATTCTTTTTTTTTATGTAAAGGAAAAAAACGAGCAGACCGTTCACCCGGATTCCGTCGCCCATAGTCACAAGCAACATTCGAAGAATCGCGAGTGCGTTTTCATCCTGGGAAATTGTATAGAATAGGTTCGTTGGATAGGATGGGTTAGCAAATTAAGGATTTAGGGGAGAGACGAGTGGGAAAAGAAAAGGGAAGACGTGGACATCTGGCATCCGCAAAAGTCATGCATACTTTATTTTATGCAGACTTTATATACTTTAAAGTACCTGCATCTCAGAGAAATCGCTGCATGCGTTAAGCATGATACGAATTGACACCGAGGCGGTCAACATTAACAGGTACTTGATAAAAAAACAAACTCAATTATAACATTAACCGATTTCCTAATCAGCCATAACGTTTTAATGTCCCAGCCGCCATTAAATGGAAGCAGACTGGTTTCCCAAGGTCCCAAAGACAGTTAGTGTTTGATTTCAAACGAACTCTAGCATTCGTTCTAGGCAAGGCATTTAAGATTTTAGATATCGCCTATAATGTATGCTGATAGCGAATCGCCATAAATGGTCAGAGGAATTTTTATCCTCGCTGTGTGTGTGCATGTTCGCCGAATAATGTACAAGTCAGCCACTTGCTAATACTTGTGTGATAACTTGTTTTCCGGTTCGACTAATATCTGTGAGCCAGTGTGCGTATATCTTTATATGATAAGGGGGAAGTTATGGACAATACAAAACTAGGTTCAGCCAGCAACTTTATATGAAACATTCCAAACATATGTAACTATTTTTTTTCTAATTGTTTCATCGGTGATATAAAAATAAAAGGAATTGATTGAGTCCACAGTTTTACATAGAAGAGCTCAAATATAGTGCTGGCCTATTAACTGTGCTGTCGGGAGTTTTAACCAGAAAAAAGATTTTACTCCTTTTTTATCTCAATTCCAAATTTATGTTTCATATTTCTATATTTTTTCAAAGCAAATCATAAAATATAATTGAAAATACACAAAGTTGATTACTGAATGGTAGCATTAAACATCTTTTCACAACGTGACGTTTTGTAACATCAAGTTCCGTTAATAGAATTAGTTAAAAAAAAGGAAAAATTACGAGAATAACGTACATATATCTGAGATCCCTTTTGGTCTTCGGAGATCCTTCCCTGGAAATATCACTCTAAACATGTAAACCGTCCACGTTATCCGTTCTTCCGCAAGGATGTGGGATTTCCTCAGATCAATTGCCACATATTTGCAAAAGAAGCTGTACCGTTACCACAATAAAAAATACAAATTACACAGCTTGGTATCATCTGATTAAAAAACCACTAAAACATTTGACGATGCATAATTAAATGAAAGATAACCAGTGCCGAATTAACACAAAGTTAGAAATATATAATCTAAAACATGAAAAGCTATTCGGCGAACAAGTTGTGGACCGGCTTCAACTTGATATTTTCAACTAATAATTATTGATTAAATTAACAAAAACTACTTATGACTTTTTAGACGACCGACTTTGTTAATGATAGAGCTTTAAAGCTTTAAAATGTGAATAAAATGAAGTAGCTACTAGTTATAAGGCAACTTATTATAACTATTAATAGAAATAAACAAATATTTTAGAAATATAAATTATAGGTGCAGAGCAGTGGTTCCCAAAGTGGGCGATGGCGCTTCTCGCGTTGATTCAAGATAGTGGTTTAAATTGGGGTCTAGCACTCTTTCAGATGGTATTTTTTATTTTAGAAAGTTATAAATTCTTATGGGGGCGCTAAATATTTTTTTTTCTAAAAAGGGGGCAGTGGACCAAAAATGTTTTTTGTTGTTTGCCTTTTTTTGGCCTGCAGTCCAGGTTGTCCCTCGTTTTGAGGGCGATGTGGGTAAACGCGCAAAAACAACCTTTGCCAATCATTTTCTAGTATACCATTTGGTATTGATGCTCCTGTAGTTCCGTAAAGGAATCAACACCCAGTCGACAGTTAAATTGAAACAGCACGCGATCAAAATCTTGCTCCTGCTTTTCTTCGCTTCACTTTGGTACGATTGATTTGATTCTTATCCGCCGTAACCACATGGAGCCTGCTTCAAGTTTATTTATCACATCACGGGACTATTCCACCCGGGCGGGTTGTGCGACACACAGTGCAAGACTATCCTCTTCACCCAAAGATGCATGTGTAAAATCTCCAAGGCTTGCCGATCTAATTTGTAGTATGTGCTGAAATTCTTGATACGTTAACTCGCCTATTGTCTTGCATAAAACCTTTCACTATTAGCACATTTTCTTTCGTAACAGTCTCTAAAAGATGACCACTTCTTTGCTCATCCCTCAAAGTTAGTCAGCCGCGCTTGAATTTGTTATCTAAGAATACAACGGTTGCCTTAGAAGGACCTTCATCCTTGAATGCCATTGAAGTCTATCGTACGATCCGTTAGGTTTCAGGCGATATCTGGAGTCGTAAAAAATTCCGACGTAGATCCATTTTTAATGAGACTGATTTAAAATATCTTATTTTAAATTAGCTTGCAAACAATGCTAAGGGAAATTTTGAAATTGGAACGGGTCCAATTTTATATAACTTTTATCAATTTTATTATATTTCTGTATCTGGCCAATCTCTCACACTTAAAAATTTTTTCCCTATACTTTTCGAGTGACCTGGTATATTTTACATGGATCTAAGAATGGGTTAAGATGGTTTTGTAGCCATTGTTGACGAACGAGCAAACGGTTAATCTGATGGTAAGCAATCGCCATCCACAACACAAAGATTTTCTGGCGCGCTGAAAGCCTTCAAATGTTACTGGTTTCGGGTAGAAGGAGGCGAAACACATTTAGGGTTTCCAAGGAAAGTCTATGAAATGAAGGGGAAAGAATTTGCTACTAAGCTACTTTATAAGCTAGGAGAACTTTTTTATACGCTAGCTTTGTATGTGAAGATGTAAAATATGTTCTACCATCTACCACCGGAACTTGAGTCACCCGGAAACTGTATATATATCGTAGTGCCATGTCAATATGTTTATATTTTTGTATGTAAACATTAAACCTTTCATAAGAACGCGCAAGCATCTATGCGAATAAAATATTGTATTAATTTAGATTTTTTTAATTCTATGTTTTCTTTCTGTGCATCTTTGGTTTCTAATGATGTATGTGGTTCATGTTAGTTTACAAACGTTCGATGGAACGTGCTATTTCATTTGAAATCTGTCCCCTTAAATCGGTTGACTATGACATTTAAAAGAAATCATAATTTTTAAAAACAATAAGAAAAATGGGGATACGGTAGTAATATTATTCAGCAGATATTAAGATTGGTACCAGTGCTTAACTTACATCATTGGGCATAGAATATGATGATTTATAAATTTTTGCATGATATCTTTTAATATTGTGATAAAAAGTATTTTTGCTTTTTTTATTTAATTCGCATTAGAAGAGCAGATATAAAAGTAGGTTAAGTACTTAACTGGGTCTTTCAATACCGATGTTTTGTGGAAGAGACAAAATTAATACATTTTATAAGTACAAGTCCAAGAAATATGTTTATTGTGGTGAATATGTGGTCATATTACGTGATTGACAAAATGACGTCTACTTATGATACAAGGCCATTCCTACGCTCTTATTTTCCGACTCCTTACCGCAACTTCTTTTCTGATACATCCTGCCCAAAAGCCTGTTCTATCCAATTTCAAAGATTGGCTATGCACATGCAACTCTTCGACGGTTGTGTATATCCATAATTGACAAGATCGCTTGACATCAGGTGGACCATCTGCTCGGTTGTTACACTTTCCCTATAAAAATAATTTTTATCATTTTATCGGCTAGCACAGTGGTTAAGATGTAGGCTGGAACGTCGTAGATCGTGGGTTCGATTCCCACCTGGAGCAGATTTGTAGGACCTACAAATAGTTGTTTCTTGTTCGTTTGTTTCAATTGTTTAATGCATCTAAAATGCCCTTACAATAGACGGCCTTATGCCATTGTAAACTTCTTATTTATCTGGCTCTCGGAAACAGTTCCTATTTTTTGTACCTCGGTCAAAATTTTTAAAATAATGACCGGCTGTAAGGCTAAGTGACCAAAAAGCCGTTATAAATAAACACCCTGGCGGGTGATCTTGTACGGTTTGGTAGCCATTGGAGTAATAGATTTTTTTTAAAGTAATCAAACTTTTGTAAAACAGGGAAAGGACAGCGTCTGCAGTGATTATTGAAATTTTACATTTCTAATTCGACGTGTGTAACGTAATTTTAATGACCGCAGAAATATTGATCGATTAAGAGTCAGTCTCTTCGTAATTTTTTCTTAGTCCA
Source organism: Graphium colonna (assembly GCA_025505425.1). NCBI lineage: Eukaryota > Metazoa > Arthropoda > Insecta > Lepidoptera > Papilionidae > Graphium > Graphium colonna. The sequence goes on from JAOCPS010161611.1 coordinate 12,159, forward strand.
AGACTTTTCTATACAGGGCTGATTGGTGAATCACCTATGATATTAAAGGAGGGCACTCGGTACTCGATTGTCATCATATTTATGTAATAAAACTAGGGGCATAGTTATTGCCTTAATTTCCCAATAAATTATTGAAGTGTGATGGCTGTGTTCAGCTGGCTCCCTCGCTCGGATGGGCATGAATTGCGTAATAATTTTTTAAACTTTAGATTATGTTGATCAGTGGTGAATCAATATTTATTTTTAATAATATTTTTATTCTTCATATATGACCCCAAATATAAAGTCTTAAAGTATTGCTCACCAATCATCCTGTATATTAGAGTTTCCGAAAAGATCAAAATTTTATCTTCTTATGAAATTTAGTAAATGTCATACTTGGCATATTGAATGTTTATGTATAATGCCAATGTGATGTGTAAAATGGTACAGGTGATATTATTATTTTTAGTAATTTAAATAATTTATATGGTTCACTTGCTATATATTTGTACCAATTCTCTCTTTTTCTCTTTGTTCACGCATTAAAATTATGATGTAAAAAAATAAAATAAAGTGACAGTCTATTAACAAACGACTGGCTCCGTTAGACTGAGGGTATGGGGATAATGCATGGTCTTACACGTGCATATTGACGAAAATCACATATCTCACATATGGAAGAAGAGCATGGACATCTTTTTACAGCTTTCGCTGCACTTCTACGGCCGCGGTCGCCCGGGGCAGTACCATCGCCCTTTATAAAGTCGGCATAAAATAAAGTATGCATGACTTGGGAATGACGAATGGCCATGTCTACCCTTGTCTTTTCCCGCACCTATCCCCTTCAAATCCTTAATCCCGACTCCATCCTATCCAATAAACCTATTCTATGTTTTCTTAGAATGACAATGCACTCGCAACTCTCCGCATGTTCCGTGTGTCTATTGGCGACGGGACCACTTACCATCAGGTAAACCGTCTGCTTCCGTTCTGTTTGACTTATTTTCCATAAAAAAAGATTACTTCTCAGATATGCAGGTTTCCTCGCGAAGTTTTCCTATACCGTTGAGCACGTGGTAAAACATTATCTAAAGTTGTAATTAAGATGTGATAGACCAATTTCACCTACACATAGACGCGTTTTAATATTTTCAGACTCACTTTCATATTTCGTTTGAAAAGAAAAATTGAAAACCAGATTTTTAGTAATTAACTGATACCAATTAACGTAATTAAGATATTAACAATTTCTTTGACCCTAAAGGCTTTCGTCGTAAATCGTGTGGACTTCAAAACTGCAAAGGTGTAGTCGATTTTAGCTTTATATCACATTGTAAAACGGTAATTAGCAAAATTAATTAAAAAAAAAACACATCGGAAAGCTTTTGACTAATGATCTTATTAATAACTATTTTGCCTTAAACACACCGAAACCGACTTTATACACTTTAAAAGAAAACGTTCGCAAACAACAAGTTTGTCAGTTATTTGGATTTTATAAAGAAACTCTTGTACCTATTTTCATGAAACATATGTGGAGGTCCTATGTAATAACCTCATACTTATATACTTACAAATAAAGAAGAATTTTGAAAATCGGTTCATAACTTGTGAAGAAATGGGCGAACATACAAAAAAATACATATAGTCGATTTGAGAGCCTTCTACTTTTTTTGGAGTCGGCCGAAAACCAATATTTGATGATGAGGCATCAAAGGACCCCGCTTCACCAGTTGTCTCCAAATCTTAGCGTGTTGACCTAATGAGGTAAAAATATTAACAGAAACGAAGCGCTCGTTGGCTAAAACAACTACATATGAGCTAATATTTTAAAGGCATTATATACAGGCTGATTGGTTTCATCTTCAATACTTTAAGACGTTATATCTCCCCACATTACATAAAATAAAAATATAATTAAAAATAAATATTGGATTACCACTGAATAAACATAATTTAAAGTTAAAAAAAATATTACGCAACTCATGTTTACCCTAGCGGCCACGGCGTGGCCGTAGTGGCGAAGAGGTCGAAGATCTGCGGCGTGCTGAGTGTAGGCTCCGCGCTGTACACATTTCATTCATTTCTTGTAAAATTTGTTCGAAAAATATGCCCCTAATTTTATTACATAATTATGATGGCAATCGAGTACCGAGTGCTCTCGTTTAATATTGGAAGTGACTCACCAATCACTCTATGTCGCGTTGTATAAGATAAATAGCATTCTACTTCGGTTATCACTTTATATTATTGAAAGGTTAGTATGTCCATGAAATTATACAAATTGTTTGTAATATGGTATAAATAAGAGGTGGTATAAGAGGTGATAGAGCATAACATGTTTTCACCGCTTTTGCTGCACTTCTACGGCCGTGCTCACCCGGGGAAGTACCACCGCCCTTTATAAAGTCGGCATAAAATAAAGT
>JAOCPS010161939.1:0-14563 GCA_025505425.1 Graphium colonna
TGTGTGTGTGTGTGTGTGTGTGTGTGTGTGTGTGTGTGTGTGTGTGTGTGTGTGTGTGTGTGTGTGTGTGTGTGTGCCAGCTGATCACAGCCGCCACACTTTATTAATTTATCCAAAAATATGAGCTATATCTATGCCTCTAATTTTAGTACATAAATATGATACCAATCGAGTACCGAGTGCTGTCCTTTAATATCGTAGGTGACTCACCAATTATCCTGTATATCGATTCAAGAATAATCAAATACTATATAAATAAAAAAAACGACTACCAATAGAAAACCCCGGGCATAAACTAGTGTTAACCTCCTAACAGTCGTTTTGAAAGATAGATAGGTCATAAAGTCGAATATCGCAAAATTCAGAAGTGCGTGAAACGTGCATGCAATTTTGATACGGAATTGTCCCTATGCGACTTTGGCGCCTGTTCGGATATTCCGCGAGGACGCGGTTATGCGACTTGAAAATGCGTTTTTCTGATAACAAGTTTATTTTGACAGAAAATTACAAAAGAAAAAAGTGTACTTTCCAAACATATCTGCTTCGTTATTTTGATTAAAAAAACAACTAATACCATTTTCATATAATTACTATAAAACTATTGTAGAACTATCACTTCACACGTTGCGGATATATGTGGGAACATTCGTAAATTTTGTAATTTTTTAATAAAAAAAAACTATTGAACCGATTTTTAGAATTTTTTTTGAAAACATCTACGAAGAATGCTCTATCATATAAACAAGACTTTTTTCAAATTGGTTTCATACATGACGAAGATACGCAGAAAAATACATAAAACCAATTTTGTTATTTTGATTTAAAAGAAAACTACTGAACAATTATAAGATGATAAAACGTATTGATTTATTATCATCTTAAGATGATAAAACGTATCTATAATTTGTAATAATTAATTATTTTGAAAGTCATATTTTGCCTTCAACTTGTTGTATCTTTAATCTTCTTTGACAAGAAAGTACTTTCTGATGTTTTTTTTTTATAGCGAGTAAGTTAGACGAGCAACCGGCTCCCCTGATGGCAAGCAATCACCGCCACCTATGAACTCTCTCAACACCAGAGAAGCTACAAGAGTGTTACCAGCCTTTAAGAAAGGAGTAGACTTTATTGAAGGTCCCTATGCCCAGCCCAAAAAGCAAAACTCCGTATAGCCCGAAAAGCAACTCGGGAAAGACGATTATTTATCACTAAATGTGTCCAACGGGGCTGTATTTATATCATTCTGTATATAAGGTCTTAAAAGAATTATATTTTTAAAAATGAAATATCAGCTAGACAAAATCCATGGCCATGTCTACCCTTGTCTTATCCCACACCATATCCCTCCGAATTCTTAATCCCGACCCCAACCTAGCAATTAAACCTTTTCTATCCAAGTTGCCAGGTTGACAACGCAATCGTGACTCTTCGGATGATGCGTGTGTCTATGTGCGACGGAATAGCTTAACATCAGGTGAAACGTCTGCTCGCTTGTCTTCCTTTCCATAAAATAAAAAAAAACATGACAATTTCTAGACATGTCAGTAGAAACAGAGTGCAAAAATCTTTTTAGGCTTTTAATTATATTTTTCCAAAGATCTTTAATGTTTTACTAACTCACTATAAATATTTTAGAAGGTGGAATTTTAACAATAAATCACAACTTCTGTTTATTTATAAGCTATTTAACAATTCCAAATTTTGTCCGTTGTTAAAATATTTCAAATATATGGATGTATAGATATTTAAACGTTGAATATATTTACATTCTCGGTAAATTACTTAGATTTACTACAAACAAAACGTACTGTGTACTGATTAATTTACTTTATAAATTGTAAAACCGTTAATTGTTAGATAGCAGGATGTACTAAATTATAAATGAAGGTAAATAATTCTTATAACATTTGTTTGAATTTTCCAAAAGTGAAACCATCTAACTATTATAAAAATCATGCTATGAAAATAATAATTTAATTTAAATAATAAATTGTTATTGAAATAATAATGATCCCAATAATACTTCAATTTTCTTACTCTTAGCAACAGGGGTTCAGGGTCTATATTTGTTTATATTAGTCTCTTTAGTTTTCTTGTTGTTTATATAAGTTCACATCAAATCAAATTCCTTTATTCAACATTAAAGTGATAGCACTTGCTTATTTATGGTCAGGAATACTTCAATCGGTTCGGACGAGAAAAACCGGCGTAAGAAACTCAGAGGGACTAATATAATTTTTTTTATATATTTTTTTCAAAAAGCATGTAATATAAAAACAGTAAATTTCACTTCAAAAAGCCTGGAGCGAGTAGTTCATTAACGGGGCGTTTTGTCATTTAAGTAATTGTTAATATTATAATATCCTTTAACGCACAGACGTTCTTTACCAATTTTTTTAGATTAATTAACAGATAAATTTTGAAAATTTTCTGGATTTTTTATTGTAAAAGTGTAAACATTGTCCCATAAAAGATTTAATTATTCTTCTCAGCCTCTGGCAATACTCAACCTTATATGATTTAACAAAATTTCTTACCATTAGGCATCTTATTTAAATTAATTTTGAAGTATATTTTATCTATAGAATAAAAATTAATCGGATTAGTGAAGATAAGCTGGCTATTTGAATGTATTTTATGTATATGTCTACATTAGGTTTATAAGAAAGAAGTTCCTTTAAAATGCAAGAGGAATCTTGTAAATTAAGATAATATATATAAGCTAATTAACCACGTACTCTGCGGTGAAGGAAAACATCGTGAAGTAACCTGCATATGTAAGAAAATATTTTCTGAGATGTGTCAAATGGTGTATTATACCTGTTCCCTCTGTCCCGTGCTCGCCCGGGGAAGAATCACTGCCCTACACAAAGTCTGTATAAAATAAAATATGCATGACTTACTAGGTTGCCGGATGGCCATTCATTCCCTCTTCATTTCTCACTTCTTGACCTCTGTTATGCAACAAACCAGGTTTATAAAAGTTCCTGGGTTGACATCGCAAACATGACTCTCCGGATTTTGTGTATATCCATGAGCGATGGAATCACATAACATCAGGTGAACCATCTGCTCGTATGTCATTCTTTCCATAAAAAATCCACTTTGTTTTCACTGGCCGTAACTTATAAGTAATATGAATGATACATTAAAGATTTTTCTACGCATTTGAAACGCGGGTAACAGCTCGTTAAGAATAAATACATAAAAAACATTGAAATAAAACTAAAGCAATAACGTTTTATCTGAGAATATTATCGTTCTGTTTGCACATGCCGCATGCCCTTTCGTCCTTAAAGCAGTAATACCGAGAAGAGAAAATAAAAATATACAAAAAAGAAGCCACAGTCAGGTCCTAGAATGAACAAATACTCATAATCCTAATTGAATACGCCGAGATCTAAAAAGACTTACTATAATATTTTAATGTCACCCACACGACACGATTTTGTGTTGTAACGTTTAATTTTTTTTCTATTGTATTTACACACAAAGCAAAACATAAAGAAGATGTCTACATGTAAAAAAACAACAAAAAAAACCTAAATATTTTGTTATTACAATGTGTATAATAACAGACTCCAACCTTCCGAGACTTTAAGTATTAAGAGACACTAGTTAGTCCTTGTGGTTTCACCTGCGTAGTTTTTCCCAGTTTTTACAAGTTTTCATTGATGCTCCGCTCATATTGGCCACAGCGTGATGTTGAATAACCTTAAGCCTTTATCGATAAATGGACTATCCAACACTAAACTAGATTTTTTATATTCGGACCAGTAGTTCATGATATTACCGCGTTCAACCAAACACATGCTACATATAGATTTTCATTCTTTGTTTTTATTTATAAGTATATAATTAAGTGGTTGTGTTATATCATTTTCATTTTTTTTGAGTAAAATTAACTGTAAAATTTGTTTCCCAAACATTCATTTCTATGGCGTTTCTTTTCGCTGTTTCTGTGAAAATAACAAAAATATAAAAAATGCTTCATATTTGTTAATGATAACAGAACTATGATATTCCCCAAAACTCTGTATTAATATTCCATATAACTGAAAAGTATCGCACATATGCCGTTGGGTCAAAGCAAACCTTTTTCGTGAAAAGTATTTTTTTATTTTTTGCATAAACGAAGAACGGCTCCATGAACTCATTATTTTATGCAAATTCACCCTTAACTAAATCGAAGCGTGCTCGTGTTGTCAGGTCAGAAGAGGCTTCATTGGCAAGCAGTAAAGTTGTGAGTGCGTAGATGGCTTTACAGTTGGAGTTCACACGCCGTCCTCTGAGACAAAGCTTAAATGTACACTGTGTATAAATAACAAATATTAAGTGATAAATGCACTAAAATAAGTGTGTATATATAAGTTTTGTGGCACGATGACTGTTCGCAATGAACACGTAAATTACTTAATAGAACCTCATTAAATTTAAACGCCAATTAGAGGCCACACATTATAAAAAAATATAATGTAAGGCTTATATTCATCTAAATATTCTAAAACTATATCTGGCCCTACAGAGCACCAACAGACAAAATGTTCGCATTTTAAGTAACTTAAATTTTACTTTTTGTTATAAGCTAGTTATATTGTCAAATTATATTTTTAATGGCCAAGTAAAATCTGTTTTGCCTTAAAATTTACTAGAAAATACTACTTTCTCAAACATGCTTGGAAATGTGAGCATTATTTTGAAAATCTTCTTCGAGATAAATCAAAATGGCCGTGCTGGCCAGTAACTCGCGGGCAGCGGCCGGCAAAAGCTGTATGAAAATCCATATCTGTCGTGTTTTGAGTCCATATAAATTACTATGTAAACTCATATTTGTCCTGTAATTTAAAAATGAAATGACCTTTTACTTAACAAAATGGCTACCAAGAAGAAAACTAATAAAAGGTTTTATTTAAATTTCGAACTAGATGCAAATAGAAAGATGTTAATTGAAAAAAAAACAAAGGAACATTATGGCGCGTCAATTATTCGTCATTGAACCTAAAAAGTAAAATTGTGCTTTTGATTTCCGCGCTTTGTTTAAGTAAAGTACTATACAAGCCTTGGCCACAACTAGGCATTGATGGATTCACGTATGTGTGCCTCAGCTACGCCTCCGCCCACATTAGCACGTTCGTCCATCAATGCCTCAGTTGCGGGCCGCTGCAGTAATGTACTACAAACCAACTTTTCTACGTTAATATTTAGTGATGCACAAAACAAGTTTTATATGCAGACTCAATGCCTTTGAGCGTTTTCTTTATGAGCCATTCGGTTGAGAAAAAATTAAGTTTAGACTCCGGGTAAAGTAAAAATTAAATAGGAAAAGAGAAAATACGGCAAATTATAATCTTCTGTAACAAAATTTCATGTTGTTATATTTTATAATCGCTAGATAATTAAAAGTGTTTGAAACAAATATTCTTTCAATTTAAGTAAATATTTTAAAAAACTGCCCCAGGATTTAGACTTTTATTTTAGTATAAAACAAACTTAACTTTGCAAGAGTCCAATAAACAGTGATAAGTTTAAGATGGTTTTGTAGAAATTTACCATTTCGTATTTTATTTTACTCTTTTCTCATATCAACAAAAGAGGAATGCCTGTCCTCAGTCAGAAACGATTTTATAAATTTGTCTATTTTTAGTGTTAAAGTGATGTCAAATTATTGGGGCTATTCAGGTTATGTCCAAAGAAATTCAGAAAAAACTTCCGGAACAAGTTACCAAGTATATTGCGATATTTATATATGATGTTGTTATGAAACGTTAAAGAAACATTTTTCTGTATAGTAATTTAATAGAATGGGTACTTTCTTTACAAACCGTAAGTCGTGGGTTTGAATTCTGCGGAAGGACAACGACTTTGTGTTGTTTTTGATTAGGTTAGGGTATTGCGGACTAATCGTTCGATTGCCTGAAAACAAAGATGATTCATGCGTCGGATGTGCATATAAAATGTCGGTCCCAGTAGTCAAGAACACTTTTGACAGTCGTTATAGCAAAACCTTAACAAAGGCTTCTCAGCAGAATCGGTCTTCCGAGCTGAAGGTAGCTTCCTCTTATAATACAACAATGTATAAATTTGACGTTTTAAAAGAACGCGTAAGAATCTATGTAAATATAGATATTTTGAATTCGAATTTGTTAAAGAATGTTAGTGCCTTCAAATATCTGAACAACTAATCCATCCTTCGAATACTGAACTGTATTCGAATACTGTATGTCCTTTGGGTTGCGGAGGTTAGCTGCCAGTTTCTCGGTATAAAACCGGATATTTAGGTAATATTTGGTTGGATTAGAAGCTGACCGCAAGATATTTGGGAATAAGGCTAGGAGGAAGAAGGAAGAACAACAAAAGAAAAATATGCTGGTTTTCAAATAGTTATATATTTTTTCCTGTGACTACTGTTATTGATTGGACTGCAATATTTTTTAACTTATCATACCCGTGTTTCTTTAATAAATCGGCAGTAAATTGTATGATGTACCGTTTAAATATTTAATCTGTTAAAATATTTAAATAGTGCTATATTCCCGCTCAAATATGGCGGCGGATTAATTTAATAAATACAAAAATAAAAATCTAACCAATACAAACTTTCACGGGCACTCTTTATTAATTTAGGTGATTGATTTTCTTTTTAAATATTTAAGGCCTCCTGTCATTGGTCATATCCTGATCCTGAGAGAATTAAGATTTTCTTTATCTAATGTTTATAACTCCATATTTCGATCGACAACCCAGTTCTCAAATTCACATATGTCCACCTATTTAGATGATAGCGGATTTTCGACCATTTTATTATTAACTAAGGTATGATTATAATTCCAGAAAATAGAAAAGTGTAACATATGAGTAAAAGAATCTTCACAAAAATTCATTTTGAAATTCGAATGTAGGGATTTCACGAACGGGCGGTCGAGAAGTTTATAAATGAGATATTAGCAGAAGTCTGCTCCGAAGATAATCAGTCGTGTTTATATAGTTAAACTCGTTTTGTGTATTTTCAGCTCTCTCGCCCTGCGCGTTTGAGTGCGCTTTGTGTGAGGATAGTGCTTCGTTTCAATCGCTTGTGCAAACTAAAATCATATTCATAATTGCCCGACTTTTCAGCATTCTACACAGTCGAGTTTGGACCGAGACGTTTTTACTTCTATTCGAATTAGATTCATTTTGTGATATCAAATTCGGATAATAATTTAATGTTTCCGCAACATCAACATAGGTTTACGTTTATTTGCGGTTTACAGCGACTAACAATCGTTTAAAGTGTACTTTCGATACATATTTCTCCGTTATTTTTATTTTGAAAACAAACTACTAAATCGATTTTTATAAAACAAATCTGTAGGGCCATTATAGAAGAGGGTCACACAGGGTTTTTCAGATATCAGATAAAAAATATTTTTCCAAATCAGGTCATAAGTTGTGAAGATATGTGCGAACATTTGTATTTTTGTTACTTTTATTTTAAAAATAAAGTAATATGTACACCGATTTTTTTAATAATTTATTTTACCCTTGTATATTTACAAATAATGCTCTTAAACGTACATAAGAAATGTATATATAAACATTCGAATGGAGAACCTCCCTCCTTTTTTTAAGTCGGTTAATAACCTACTGCTTATATTAAAATACTGCTTAATTTATAATAATTTAATTAATTCAAACAATCAGAAGACATTTAAACAAGTACTTGAATTTATAAGATTTTCACAAACATTTCTTACAAAATAGTTTTAAAAACAAAACTTGTAAACTATGTAAATATCCACACGAAAAGTTCCAACACTTTACTCTTCGTGACAATGTCAATAAACTGCAATGAAAATAAAAAGTATAAGTTTTGGCTTCAAAAGATTTTCACCGTCTTTTCTAGCATACGTTCTATTGCTTACCTGCAATATTTTTCTATTTAGCGATTCCACTGCTAATAATATATCTGGCCGTAAAATATATTCTACACATTCAAAATATTAAATCTGTTAAAATATTGCAACGACACAGTTTTCCCGCTCAAATGGATGACGGTGGAATAATTTAATAAATTAAAAAAAATCATACCATCTAGTGCAAACATTTACATGCAGTATTGATATACGTGACTGATTTTGTTTAATATGCTACGGTATGACAAAATTCTTTAGCAAATATCGGTTAGTGCTAGATTACAAATTAGTAACAAAAATAATAAACAGCTTGTAATTATCAACTTGCTTTAAATATTCTTTAAATTGAATATTTGCAACGTCGGAAAATTTAGGCTTCATTAAAATATAACTGCAATGCTTAAAATTGTGTTTTAAAATACATGAATTTTAATAAATCAAGTATTATTTTTCAGGAAAACTCCTCAGAATTTAACAAAAATGGGGAGAATTATAGCAACACTAAGTGAGATTTAAAATTTGCATGGTACAAAATAACAAACAGTCCGTTATCTATTGTTTTATTTTATAGTTGCATCTCAAAGGAGCTGAGTATAAAAGGTTATAACTTCTTTGATGATAAACAACCATTTTTCAAACGTGAGTTATATTCCTTTTCTCCGAAAGAGACAAATCGATAAACATTCGCATACATTCTTTAAATGTAATGAAATCGTATACATTCTTTGAAAGTATTTGGTTAACATTTTGCTTCTTATTATTATCAGATTGCGTTGAATTGGATTTTTAATAAATACATTTTCAATAACAATTTACAAGGTGGTAAAGTATAACATCTTTTCATAGCTTTTGCTGCACTTCTACGACCGTGCTTGCCCGAGGAAGAACCACCACTCTTTATAAAGACGACAAAAAATAAAGCATGCATGACTTTTAACGATGCTAGATGGCCATGTCTACCTTTTTCTTTTTCCACTCCTCTCCCCTCCAAATCCTTAATCCCGACCCATCCTATCCAATAAACCTATTCGACCAAATTCCTCAGGTTTACAACGCACTCGCGACTCTCCAGATGTTGCGTGTGTCTATAGGCGACGGGATCGCCCACCATCAGGTGAACTGTTTCTGCTCTCTTATCTTTCTTGACATAAAAAAATATATTTTAAAAATAAATTTCATCAGCTACGCCTTGATTGATAAGTTTAAACCCATTTTATATGTTAATATAGCAAATAAATTATCTCTTAAAATTATATCCAAGTCAATGCATACATATATGCAAGATTGAGTGACAAACATCCAAAGAAGACTGGCAGACTTGGGCTTGATTGTACACGACAACAACTAAACTTAAAAATATATTTATAATTTTTTGTTAAAGATATGACAACTTTAGGCTATCGGATAAAGAAAATTAAAAATATATAGTATTATGAACAAAGTAATCGGTTATTACACAAATTGAAACTAGTTTCCATTTTTATTTTATATGAAAGTATTTAATAGCTCTTAGTTTAATTTTTCTATTATTTAAATAGCTATAGTTAAGTGCACTTACAGTTAAAGAATATAAAAGGTTGCTTTGAAGCTAGTAAAAGTTCACAAAGAAAAATACATCTTCAGTTTATCGAGAATTCTTCTTCATATTATTGAGCTTTTGCCGACAGAATTAAATCGCAGACATCAAAGACCGATACGGCTTCGATTGAAATTGTGAGAATATAATTCTGTGTTGGATTATCAGTATATTGCTAAGTTAACTTGGCAAGCTAAGTAACTATTTTTCAAGTTTTTATTTTATATTACGTTCTTAATATTTACGTTCAAAAACAATTGAGATATCTTTGAGTAATGTATCGATGAATATAAGTCGTATTAGTTGTTGATCCTTACTTAAGCTCAAAATGCTGTTCACTGCTTTCGCTACTATTTACTATTTTCGCTGACAAAATACAACATATATTATTAAAGCAAATGTTTCTGATCTTCGCTTATATTTTGTCTTATATTGATAATATTATATACATAAAAAACGGTGTTACATTCCTATTTGAGCCCATCTTTAATTCATCATCATCATAACAACTATTGCAGGAAATTTCATGTAAATACTTTAGTATTAACCCGAATAAATAAAGAAAATGAAACAAAGACTTTATAACATGCGGGATATGAATCGTTTATTTAAATTCTAAATTTAAATATATAACACAAATCCATCTCGAATAGAAGCAAAAACATCTCTTTCCAAACCGACTATGTAAAACGCCGCAAAGTCGGACAATTATTAATTTGATTTTAATTTGCAAAAGCGAAACAAACAAAGCTCCATCCTCACACGAAGCGCTCTAGAACGCCCCAGGGCGAGAGAGCTGAAAATACACAGAGCGAGTTCGTTTAACTCTAAAAACACGACTCATTGTCTTTGGAACAGATTTCTTCTAATATCTCATTTAAAACATTCTCGATCGCCCTTTTATGAATTCCCTATTTTCGTTTTTTTGAAAACTATTTAGTCTGTAGAATTTTTAACATTGTATTTTATGGTTTTTAAGCTTTTTTTTTGTTGCGTAAGCCATAAAAGTAGTTTCTAAACTGTTAATCGCGCAAAGTGCGATGTCTACGATGACGGATTAGTTAACACGTAAGAGTTAAAAAGGTAATAACATGTTTTCATATTACTATCAGGATGTACATGTATTTAAGACATTTTATGACAATGTTTAAAACAAATTTTTAACTTTATAATTGGACAATTTCTTAGCAGAATATGAACGAACGTTAACAAGAAGTCTTTACATCATACGTCATATTAGTGACATAATACAATATATTGCATTTTTAAATAAATGTATCATTCAAATTATAAAAAAAATTAAAACAAGTTGATAACTACAACGTTTTCACCTTTTTGATTATTTTAATTTGTAATTTAGCGCTGAGCAGTACCAATGAGGCAGCCGTATAATATGGACAGATTTTTTTTTTAATATCGACTGCACGTAAAAGTTCGAAGTCCACGATATTTAAAACAGCATTAACGCGCTAAACGCCAAATTATCGTTAACGACGATACCAATAGTGAACATGTTTGATTCACCTACGCTATTATACAAGGTGTTACGTAGCTTCACTTGTTTATATATAAGTTTAACGTTTTTGTCATATAAATAAATAATGCTCATTAGATAGTATAGGTTTAACAGAAATCAGAAGGCAGATACCACCCTCTCGGCGACGTAAAAAAATTAATTGAAATCGGCGCCCATCTCGATCCACTTGTGTATTTTCGTATGTGCACGCGCACGCAAGGGAACACACTCTCTCTCTTTTCTTTTCTTTAACCCTAGATGTGCGGATATCTAGACTTAACGTTAGGAATCCCATTCGATTACACTTTACTTACTGAAGGTCGTCTTTGGGCTCTAATTGTCAATTAAAATAGTCTGACTACGTCGCGGATTAGAGATCTTTGCTTTAACCAATCGGAAGTCGAAGGTTCGAATGATCAGTGGAGTAAAACTTAGATAATCCGTGAGTCAGATAGGTATGTATGTCGGTTTCGCATCTGATATCCCTCCGGTCATATCAGATATCAATACAATCGGGCTATGACAATGAAGTAACACAGTGCACTAGTCTCTGCGCGTACACTTGTGCACTGTAATATCGCCTGCGAAGTTAGTCTGTGAGAAAGCCTTCGTAATCTATCTTCAAACAATGAGACAGGTAAAACTAAGTAAAAGCTTGTAAAAGGACAAAGTGCCAGTACCAGTAACCAGTAACATTAAACTGATCTCATGACAACATTTATTACTATCTCATACTATCTTATAATAAAGAAATAACGGCTGCTAGTTACTGTTGCATGCGCCAACGTTGCAAAAGCTTACTTGATACCTCCCTTTAGAGGATTGAATGTCTTTCATATCAGATATTTGAAAGATCAACACATAATTCCCTGTACAAAGAACAGGGCTAATTTTTATATGGCGTACCGTACAAAGTTGCATCAAGGCCGAACATTTTTTAGTGACAAGACTTATTATTTTGACTCCAGGAGAAGTGATTCGTGTCTACTACCTCAGGTTTTTTAAGAGCGGAGCTATTATGGACATAACAAAAAAGAAAATTAATATCTTATGGTAAAAGCATATTAATTACATCCATAACATTCTACATACGATTAAGTTGAAACATTCTGTAACTTTGGCTCAGGTTATTGTTTACTTAGTTACCGCCTATTTTCAAATTGTACCACTGCTGGTCAAAAGTCTACTCTAGACAGAGAGTATAGTCCACCACGCAGCCCAAGTACGGATTGACAGACTTCATATATTTCAGAAATATTGTTTCTTAGATTTGCAGGTTTCCTCACGATATTTTCCTTCACCGCAGAACACGTGATAAGTCAGCATTTAAAATTGCAATTAGAAAATAAATAATTTTATTTGTGCCGGTACCGGGGACCGAACTTAGATTCGTGTCAAGTAAACAGAATTAAAAGCGAGCGCCCGGACACTGAGCTACCACGTTAGAAAAAGCTTTTAAAAATTTGTAGTTTACCAACATCGCCCTTTAAACATTAGGTTAATGAAGAACGTCTAAAGTTTTTGAATGTTGACCTTTTCCTAGTTACAAGCAATCTTTAAATAAACTTATTATCCGTCTCTATTTTTCTTAAATGTTATTATTATAAATAATGACGGTGAAACCTAAAACTTTTTCATAGTTTATGGAATTTTCTTTTCATTTTCCATTTTCCATTTTCAATTCATGAAATGAAATACAAATCTTTTATAACAGATATTTTTTTACAATTATAATTTCAAAGTATATAACATCGTTTAACAATCAATAGTTTTTTTTTATGGAGAGGAAGAGAAACGACCAGACGGTTCACCTGATGGTAAGCAATCCCTTCGCCCATAGACAAACGCAACATCCGGAGAGTTGCGCGTGCATTGTCAACCTGAGAGATCGGATAAATAAGTTTTTTGGATATGATGGGGATTGGATTAAAGATTTGGAGAGGATAGGAATAGAAAAGAAAAGGGTAGACATGACCATCCGGCATCCCTAAAAGTCATGCATACTTTATTTTATGCCGACTTTATAAAGGGAGATGGTACTTCCCCGTAAACAAAAGTACGCATGACTTTTGAGGTTGCCGGGTGGCCATGAATCTACCTTATTCTTTTCTCAAACTTTTCTCCTTTAAATCAATAATCCCGACCCCATCCTATCCAACAAACCTATTATATCCGATCTCCCAGGTTGACAACGCACTCGCTACTCTCTGGATGTTGCGTGTGTCTACGGACGACGGGATCGCGTACCATCAGGTGAATAGTTTGCTCGTTTGTCTTCTTTTCCATAAATAAAGATAGTCAAGTTTTTTTTAAATATCAAATGTTGTTTTACGAAAGTTACAACGTAAGTTTACCTCAAGATAAATCACATAGGACTTTTGCTTAGTCAATTAAATAGAAGAAAAAGACATACAATTATATTAGACTGTTTTATTAGCAATATTCTGCGAAAAAAAACTTCTTTAACCTGCAAGCAAATATGCGAGCGCACGCATAAGCATGCGTAAAGCACCTCTCTTTCCACACGCTGCTTGTGCGTGCGCTCTCGTGCACAAGCATGCAGACAAAACCACCACCAAGCGATAATGTTAGCAGGACCATGCAGAATCCCACACCAGCAAGCAGGCTGTTACCCTCACACTGTGTATCTGCTTGCAGGTCGTTAGGGGTTTTTTTCGCGGAATATTGCTAATTAAGCAGTCTAATAGAATTGTATGCCATGGACTTCCGCAAAGTGACGTTTGATTTTATTAACTATGAAAAACATGCGTATTTAAGTAAAGTTGAAGGCATGAATACGTTAAGTCGATACTATGTGTCTTTTTAAAATCGACGGAAAAATGTTGTTTTTCTCAATTACAATTTGAATGAACATTTTAAATACTTTCAAAAGGGTTTGCTAAGACTGTATATGTTATATATAATTAGAGTTTGTTCGTGCTAATCTCAGGAACTACTGGTTCGAATCAAAAAATTCTTTTAGCTTTGGATAGCCCATTTATCGAGGAAGGATTTAAGCTATATAACATCACGCTGCAACCAACAAGAGCTGAACATCAATGACATTTACTCAGTCTAGTGCAGCATCTATGCTCATAGTATGATAATGAAGTGTTTGTTTGTTTGAACGCGCTATTCTCAGGAACTATTGGTCTGAATTGAATAATTCTTTTAGCGTCAGATAGCCCATTTATCGAGAAAGGATTTAGGCTATATAA
The DNA here is from genome assembly GCA_025505425.1 of Graphium colonna. Lineage (NCBI taxonomy): Eukaryota > Metazoa > Arthropoda > Insecta > Lepidoptera > Papilionidae > Graphium > Graphium colonna. Next base: position 14,203 of record JAOCPS010161939.1, read on the forward strand.
CATTACGCTGTAACCAACAGGAGCTGAACATCAATGACATTTACTCAGTCTAGTGCAGCATCTATGCTTATAGTATGATAATGAAGTGTTTGTTTGTTTGAACGCGCTATTCTCAGGAACTACTGGTCCAAATTGAAAAATTATTTTAGTGTCGGATAGCCCATTTATCGAGGAAGGCTTTAGGCTACATAACATTACGCTACGACCAATAGGAGCTAAGTAAACGAGGTCCAAATTGAAAAAAATCTTTCAGTTTCACTTCGATTTTATTTATGCGTATAAATTACTAGCTTTTGCCCGCGACTTCGTCCGCGTGGAATAGTGACTTCCGGCAGATTTTTGGTTCTTCCCACATAGTTCC
>JAOCPS010162050.1:0-14563 GCA_025505425.1 Graphium colonna
AAGGGTTCGAAACGTCGGGTGATAAAATTTAAAATAAACCGCGATAAAATCCGTAAAGTTGTTTAATTTAAAAATGTAAATTACTTTAGTTCATACATAAACGGAATTTGGTGCAAGCCGCCCCTAAAATTGAATTTCTAATTTATTTCTACTTATAACATAGACGTAGAAAATACTTCAAATATATTGTAGTATGTAGAATTAAACAGTATTAAACAAGGAGCATATTCCTTCAAATGAAATAGACTTCCAAACAATAAAATTATCTTCATGGGTGAAATTATTTTTCTTATATCAATCCATACTGCAAATTACTGCTGATCTTCTCATATGAGATGAGTTTACTGAAAGCGAATAAAATAATGCAACAAAATACAAAATTTTTATTTAATTTCGCATCGGATATAGTTAGATTTGTTACATCACATAATTGATAATTTAACTTATAATAAATATAACCATAACGTTATTTTTGTAATAAATTTAAGTGAAGAGTTATTTTTTTACGTGTCTTATTTTGCGTGAAGCGTCGAAATAATACCGTTTGAAAAATAGCGTAACGTTATAAAATTTAGTATAGATAGTCGTTTTGGGATAAATAGGTTTCTGGCCGACAGTTATGTGATGGTTTTCTCTTACATGTTGTATACAGGGTGATTGTTGAGTCACTAAGGATATTAAAGAAGCGCACTCGGTACTTGATTATCATAATTATTTTCCAATAACATTTTGAAGTATGGTGGCGAGGCGCGGCGCCAGATCTGCTCTATCTACGCTTGCCGGGGCGCCGGAGCGACCTCTGTCTTCCGCCTCACCTCACAGTAAATTAATATTTACATTTAGTTATATAGTAATTCCTCATATATGATCCCCACATATAACATTGAAAGTGAACTCACCAGTCATTCTATATGAGGTAACAATGATATTGAGGTCTGCGTTTTTGCTTATTTTGTTAATTGTGATATCGATATATTTAAGCAAAAGTGCTGAGTCACGCATATTATGTTTCGAAAGTCTTCGTTTACACCTGTTTTAAACGTCTATAAACCACCGGTCCGATAATTGTAACCTGCGCAGGAGGGATCCGACAAGAAATAACGCTGTGATTAAAAATTTGTTTTATAAATTGTTTTGTAAAATATCGTGACTCGGGGAATTTGAAGTGCAAAGCTAGATTTTATAGATTTCCGTAGTCCACTAGGTCTGTCCGTCTGTTTGTCAGATTTGCTGTGCTGATTATCACGAAAATTGGTGGAGAAATATATATTCAAGATCTATCTACTTACCCCATCGCGTGGAATACCGTTGGGGAGGTCTCTTAAAATCTAACAAAAAACTGCTTTGAAACCATGTGAATCAAAACCCCTATTTTTCGGTATTTATTTTGTCAAGTGGTTTAACCATCGGATGGCTACGGAACCCTTTAACGTGTGAACCCGACATGTGCTTGGCTGGTTATTAGTTTTTAATGTTACTTTCGTATGCCCTTTATTCCGCATGGAGCTGACGGTCGCGGGTTATTCTTTACGACGTAACACTAAAGTGTTTTCTTGTCTCTCAACTGGGGAATAATTACTTGTATCCGATTTCATAAACATGATATACGAAGACTGGTATGGAAACATAGACGACTACATAATGGAGATACACTGTGGGGATCACACAACAGGTGCTGCAGCTAAAGATAAAGCACTACATTAAACTACGTCATCGTTTCTGCCAAGGTTAAAAACTGCTTACGTTTCACAGATTTACGCTTTGGCTTGTCGCGACTGGGCAAGCCGCAGCTCCGTATCGGCGATTACCGCTTCTGCATCAGAAGTCGTGGTGGTGCGAAGGTCAACTGGCGTTGCACCCGCCAACCACGCGGCTGCCGCGCTCTGATCACCACTGTGGACCAAAGCATCGTATGGAGTTATAACGAGCATAACCATCAATGAGGCAAGAACCCATTTGGGTCTGAGATTAAGGGACACAGAGACTTGTACAACGCATACAGAATAATAAATAATGGATAATAATGACGGAGTCCGCGCTCAAATTATCAGCGTAGACCAATTATCCTATGGGGCAATGAGCATAACCATGGATGAGGCAAGAACTTATTTGGGTCTGAGATTTGTGAAAATGGAGACTACAGTTTAACGCGCCCAGATATTGATAAGTAATGAATAATCTTAACGGATTTTGTCCGTTCTCAGATCATCACTGTAAACCAAAGCATCGTAGAGGCAAGAACCTATCATAAATATGTCAACGAATGAGGCTGGACTATCTAAAATTAGTTCGTGCTTCTAAGAAATGTTCTGTGATGAGGAATAGACACTTTCGTTCAACGCACACTGATAATAACAAGGAAAGAATAAGACAAAAAAGAAACAAACGATTACTGACGATAGTATAGGCGAAATAATTAAAATTAGAGGATTTACTGGCAATAAATTACTAAGAGTTTTACAAGATTTACTTAATTTTTCACATGCTATTGCTCTAAAAATAATTAACATAGCTAGTATACAATTTATTATCGATAAGCAAATCGTCTGCTTCAGATATGTAGATAGATATAATAATAAATAGCAAGCAAGCAGCGACTATAACGAAAAAAATAGTCTATAATAAGAGAACAAATAACACGTTTTTTGTTAGCGTTTTGCAGTAGTGATCTAAGGAATTGAAATATTAAATATGTATGAGAAAAAGGGCAACGAGCGCAAAACCGTGATAGGTATGTACCAGAAATGAGAAGTAAAACGAAGACAAATAATTTTTGCATATCGTTTTTTATTTATTTTTCACCAAGTATCATTTTCCAAAAAAGAAAATTAAAAACCGACTTCAACTGTATAAATATTTCCGAACCGCTTCAAATTATAATTATGAAATTTGAAGTAGTCCCTTGATTACTCCAGGATCCCATTTTCAAATCCTGACCTGTTGACAATGGGGCCACCTGGAGAATACTCACCTAGAATGGATATATATCCTTTCAAACAAATAAAATATTTTCCAATTGGTCTAGGTCGTCTTTAATCGGGGAATAAACATATAAAATAAAAGGTTCCGATGGATTGAGAACCTCTTCCTTTTGTGAGGTCAGTCAATAAAATGAGATATGATGACGGTATAATTGAGAAAATACCTTTCAAAATATAAGACCAATAGTATTTTTAAACATTGGGTATTAATTTTGTGATATGTATCAGCTGGTGTTTGAGTGACTTTACGAATTTGCAGTTGCGAAATTCGTCCAAACGTCCAAAGGCACGACCATGCTGGTGTATGGGGGCATGAGGTTCTCCAGGAACTATCAGAACGGCACCAGGATCTCGTGGAAGTGCAACAAGGCCGCCTGTATAGCCAGGGTCAACACCGTTGGGGGCGAGATCGTCTACACCAGGAACACCCACAACCACCACGACAGCTACTCGCCCATGTACAAACTAGTTTAAAATAATAACTGTATGTGTAATACTTATGACAATGTGTCAATGTTGTGATCTACATATATGTTATGTAGCATTATATTAAATATGAAAAAGAGTATAAGATAAAACAGGTACCTACAACTTGTATGTGATTAGAATATAAAGAACTCGTAAAAGATTATTTTCTTTGAAAATTAAACTGTGTAGAGAGTAAAATAAGTTAAATAAAAACACATTTGATTAAACTGAATTCCATAATTTTGTTTTAATTTATTTTCTATAGGTACACTTTAAGAATAAGCTTATCATTGTAAGATATCATTATTATAGAAGAGAGATCAGCCTTTCTCCATCTGAAAACCTGATGAGATTTTTTTTTAATATAAAATTTTATTATTTTATAAACACGCTTATAATAGATAGCTATTCGAAAACTGTCCTAATCTTCTATAAAATCTCTTCTGGGTAAGCAACCTTTTAGACTCATGGTAAAATTCTGTGTTATCCTATGATAAATAACAAATAATAATTAATATTTCATAACTTTATGTAGATTAGTTCTTATCTTGTTTCGTTCCTACAATAGTTGTCCTGTTTTTTTTTCAGAAATACCGAGCGGCTTGAAATTCGAAATGACGAAATTTGGCAACCCGACGATATCTTGGGGCAACTATCGATTCATAAAGAAGCTGACGCGGCGCTCGAAGACCTGGTGGGAATGCACGGCCAGAAAGAGCTCGGGGTGCCGATGCGTGGCCGTGACGGTCGACAATCGCCTGATGAAACTAAACGGTTGGCATAACCATTAATGACTCCGGCACGTTTACTGATGATTGATATATTGATGATTGATATATGACCGCGAAAATGTGTGCTTAGAGACCAAATCTCTAGTTTAAATAAATTCAATGATTGGCATAATCATTAATGATTTCTGCACGATCTTTAATTATTGATATATTAGTATTACGAAGGATAAAAGCTAAGGTGACTCAAATTGTAGGTAAGCCCTTATTTCGATAATATTCAATCATTGACATAATCGTTAATGATTTCCGCATGATCATTAATTATTGATGCAAAACAAAGCAAATATATAGGAACTTGTAGTTTAAGCTTTGTCTCGATGGAATTCAACGACTGGCCATTATCATTAATGATTTTTCAACAATAAGCAATGATTTATATTTTAGTAGAATAATACGATGAAAAAATTTGAGCTCAGAGACCTTGTGATCAAACCTTTTTGAACATAATCGATCGTCAATAATTACAGCATGATCATTAATCATTGATGTTTTGATAATCACTAATGGCGAAAAATTTAGCTCAGATACCTTACGGTTAAACCGTTTTGATAAGGTAATCATCTATTATTTTAATGTAAATTGCGATTGTTATTATGTAAGTAAATAACGCTAAAGCAATGAACTCGTTGTACTTAGAGTAAAAGCTGTTGTTGCGACATCATTGTATTTACTAGTTAATGCATTGTCGCAATTAATCGATACAAATATTGAAAGGAATGTTTGTGCCGGTGTTGATTAAGTTCTTATTGAAATTGTAAATATAGAAGAAAATTAATATTTAACTAGGTTTTGTCTAATAGAATTAGTTAAAAATGCATTGTAAGGCAAAAATAAGTAGTAACTTGGGGATGATGAGGGTGTATTATCTGATTGATTTGATGTCATTTTTGGTAAAATGAAAGATACTGAATAAATGTAAGTTTCAGTAGGGATTTGGTGGTTGTGTTTAAATTTGGTGGTGTGTACATATGTGTGGTGTGGTTTGAGTAAAAATACGGAATCCCATTTTTTTTCATTCCTTTCGTGTAAAATATTTTAACGATATCATTACATTTGTTAGTAATATTGCTAGTTGAAATAAAAGTGTATGTACCCACTAATTTGTTTTAATTGCAATTTTTTTATGTAAATCATTTTTTGGTTTGAAAACGTAGAGTTTTATCTAGTAGAAAAGGTGACGTAAAATTTTAACGTTCCGAAAAGTAAATCATTTTAGTTGATTGTGGAACGATTACTATAGTGTCCTAATGTTTCTTCCTACTTCTTTTTTATGCCAAATTTTGATACGCCCTTCATGTAAATTATGGACTTATAATGTGAGGAACCGTCTGATCCTCTGCCTGATCTGCCCTATTTATTTATTACAGGGGGCATAGCCAAGCTCCACAACTTTACGAATAATAATAATAATGGACTATAAAATAGTTTGATAGGTACGGTATTAGGGACAGGAATGTACGTTGCATGTGTGTTCCAGAGCCGAAGTTCGGGTTGTCGCAACGCGGGAACCTGATCGTGCAGATCGGGGATTGGCGGTTCAACAAGCACGCCTGCTGGGGCTCCAAGGTGCGCTGGACGTGCATCAAGAAGAAGTACGGATGCACGGCCGCTATCACCACCGTCGATAACGTCATCGTCAAGACCCTGGGGAAGCACAACCATTGAACTTCGAATAGCATTTCTCTCATCTAAATTCGTACTTAATTTAAAGGAAGTTTTGAAAACTCGCTTGAAAAAGGCTTTCAGTGAGTGAGTTTCAGTGATACGAATTCTCATTGGTTTACTTAGATGTTGAGTCATGTGCTGAATATAAACATTGAACTTCTATTGATCAATTTTTGCACCTAAACATTAGTCTTATATAGCTAAGAGTCACGCTATAGGCATTGGAATTTATGCGTACCATGGAGGCAAAAGTGACTTATAAGTTTTTGTTCTGTAATCAAAATAGCCCGGTCTCATATTAGAGGTGCCTCATCTGCAGCATCCTAGAGGAATCCTTTTTAATACGACTTTTTACTTAATAATTCACGACATTTATGGCTAGGAGTCTTATTCCTGTAGCTTAAAGAACTTAAAATAAAAAGAAGAATTGGAAAGTCGTTTATTCAAAATAAATCCAGCTTTGACGCTGTCGCTATTCCTTTTGGGATGTTTATTTCGACGCAAGGTGACAAAATGAGCTTGTATACCTTTGTATTTATAATAATTTTTCATATGGTAGAATAATTTGTTAATATAACATAGAAATGCAAACTGGGCTTAAATTACTGAGCTCTGGCAAGACTACGTTACTTATTTTATAAGTCAGTTACTTAATGCATAAGGTGTTAGTCGTTTTTAATGGTATTGTGTGTGATTTTTTTAACTAGAAAAAACCTTTAACTTGAAATGTTGATAGATGCTATAGTCTAAGATCAGGTATAAGAAATATATCTTTATATATATCCTTATCTGTTATGTAAAGATAATAAAAGATATATGATTTACTAAATTGTAGGTTTTTTGTTTATTAAACAGAATGAGGTACTTTGTACGATATGTTAATTTTCTTAGATAGGTGGATGGTGGTAGAACGTAACATCTTTTCACATCATGTTCGCTCGAGGAAGTACCACAGGCCTTTACAAAGTCGGCATAAAATAAACCATGCATGACTTGGGGTTGCCGGATCGCTATTACCACTCTTTAATCCCGAAAATAGGTTTATTGGATAGGATAGGTCCTATCCAATAAACCTATTTTTTTCCAGTTTCCCTGGTTGACAACGAACTCGCGACTCTCCGGATGATATGTGTCTATGGATGACGGGATCGCTCAACATCAGGTGAACATTGTGCTTGTTTGTTTTCCTTGCCATAAAAATATATATACCGGTATACGCCCTTATCTGGTATTTAAAGCTTATAAAAATATGTGATTGACTAAATTGTAGGTTTTTATTTAATAAACGAAATGAAATTATTCTTCGCACGATTTGTTAATTTTTTTAGGTAGGTTTATATGAAAAAATATGCAGATAACCAATTCTAAATAACATACAATTTCAAAGATGTAATTTAGTGAAATAAATACAAGTCTTTTATTTTTGCCTGCTTAAATTTTTTTTGTAAACAAAACTAACAAACAAAGCATGAGATTAAGGTAGACAACCTTTTGTTATACATCAAAGTAATCATTATTTAACATTTATTTTTATTATCTTTATTTATAATAATTAAATAATTGAAAAGGATATTTTTGGTTATTTCTTATACCGGATCTCGTACTATTATTAGAGTGATACAAACCTCACAAAATGTCTAAGAGAATTACGGTTACGAGGTCTTATTAGTACAAATCAATGTTTTTATTAAGTAAACAATTATTTTGCTTGTTATAGACATAGTGTTTTTATACTAATACTCCAAAAAAGAAAATGAAAGAATATTTCAGAATTTCATTGTTGACGTCTTTTGTAAGTGTTAGGATGTAAGTTTTTTTTTGTGTGACAAAATATTGACTTATGAAAGTTTTTTTGTTTAATTTGAAATACAGTACACAACTTGGAAGATTTTTTTTTATGTTCAAAGTGAATTATGTTAGTTTTGTAAAGATAAAAAAAAATAAACAAGACAAAAATGTTTCAAAACATCGGGTTATGTTATTTTCCATTTTAATGGAAGATTGATTGATAATTCCGTACAGATTTTGCAGAATTTAATCTGTCCGGAGTAAAGGTGTCTTCGAGTCTGTGTGGAAGACATATTTTAAGATATTTAAACACTCAACTCCACATTCTGTGAATTATGGCAACTGTTTGGCTTGTACTTAAAGTCGAGTTTTTTTTAAGAAATGAAGTCACTGCTCCCGGTTTCCTTCCGTCTGTCTTGTTGCGCTGCTATTGGAATCTAAAATTCTTTGCACTATACACTGTTTCAATTACATTCTATAGTATTTGTAAAATAGAAAAGCCTAAGTTGGTATATTAGCAAGGTCGAATGCAAGAAGTAGTCTTTGTAACTGGCACTTGATTTCAAATATTTCCTATGAATAGATTTGAAGGGAGCACCCAAATATATTACTGTAGGTAAAGCCGTAGCAATAGCTTAACTTTATACCATTTTTGTAACAATATTTTAGATTATAAAGTTACAAAAGTTTGGACGATTGACAGATTAGAATGTCAGGTAGATATGTAATTTTTATCGACGAATAAACACTTCACCTCTTCTCTTTGTTTCATTTAATGTAAATAGCAACAAACTTGATTAAATGCGGAGTTTTCTTCAAGGTACTGACTGGTCGTGTTCTTTCAGATCTAAATCCAGTGTTCGCGCAGTCGCAACGAGGTAACCCGGTAATCATGATAGGGCAGTACCGGTTCAACCGGGTGAACAAGTACGGCAGTCGGATCAGATGGGTGTGCGTGAAGGCGAAGGCCGGCTGCAGGGCATCCCTCCACACGATGGACAACGCAATCGTACGCGTTTGGGGTTTTCATGACCCCATGGCGCATACCAGCGCGAACAGATTCTAACATAGTTCAATTGACATTCAGCGTGCAAAACTTTAAACTCCCCAGTGAAGGCAAATACTAAAGTATTTTAAACCTAAAGTTTTAATTATAAAAGCAAAAATAAAATCAATAACCAAAATAATAATTATGCAGGGCGGCTGGTAACTCACTAACGATATTAAAGGTGAGCACTCGGTACTCGATTGTCATCAAATTTATGTAATAAAACTAGGGGCGTAGTTTTCGACCCGTCGTCCGTTGCGTCCGATCAGCTGTGCGCGCCACAGGTCGACCGCCCGAGCGATTTACCGCCACGGCCACGCCGTGTCCGCTACGATGAACATGACTTGTGTGATATAATATTAACTAGATTATGTTTATTCAGTGGTTAATCAATATTTATTTTAATTATATTTTTAGTCTTCATATATGATCCCTACAATTCAAAATTTTCTTTCATTTAAATTTCAATTCTCGAAGACGTTATATCTTCGAGTATCGACTCATGTTGTGACTCGTCAGTTACCCTGTATATTCGAAATATAACGTCCTGACATTTGCGTTTCAACTGAGAATTTAATAATAGTAACTCGCTATTAATGTTGTCACTTGAAGACGTAAGTAAATGATCAATAATAGAGTTATTTTTTAAGTAACACTGTTGTTATCGACAGTATCTATCTTCATATATACCTTTGTTTCCAACTGTACTCTAATGTTTAGTAAAAGTGTGGCTAAAGACGATAAGATTTAAATATGTATAAGAGACCAATAATATATACAGGCTGATTAGTGGGTCAAATTAAGGGCATAATTATTGGTAAAATTTTGCAATAAATAAATGAAGTGTAGCTCTCGGCGCGGTCCCTGATCGGCAATACGCCCGGCGTAGGTCGTCGACCCTCCGAGCGCTTCTCTGCCTTCCGTTATATTATTTAACTTTGGATTATGTTTACTCAGTGGTAAATTAGTATATAATTTTAATAATATTTTTATTCTTAATATATGCAACATTCTCGAGTACTGAAAGTGACGCTGTATAATTTTCCTTATGGTGGTCATTGACAAGACGTCCATATGGATTTAGTGACAATTCAAAATGCGACCTTAAATGTATGGAGAACTAAGGCTACTACCTAAAATTTAGCCCCCGCACACCTCAGATAGTCGGCCGGGACGTCTCGTCAGTAACCATTAGCCACCCGCTGATAATGACTTAGACGAATTTCAGGGAAGTTTTAAAGTTTTGCGCGCCTATAGCATTTCGTGCTACTCAAATCGGACTCATTATTGATTATCATGAAATGTTTATTTCAAAATTTAATATTCACTGGTCGTTGGCCCAATGAATTGTTGTTGAAAAAATTGACATTGTAAATAAGAAATAAGATTTTGACGTTATATTGATATATGCTCTCAATACAATCGGGCTATTATTTAGACACAAGGTTTTTTATAGGTCAATGTCTGTTGGCTTGAATACTTCGATCCTATATTTAGTTCAGCTGTTTATGACAAAGGCGTATTATGATAAAATAGATTTATAACGCATATCGGGGGACTAATGATGAAATATTTTTATATTCGGCACCTTTTGCTTTGACATAGTTATAATGAATTGAAGGTTCTCTTATTGATAGGTTTGAATTGTAGTTATGAAACGGTGCTTTCCTGTCCATGGCTTATGCAATTCGACGCACCTGAGGCTTGTTCTGACGCCTCTAAGCGTTTTAAACCCTCCGCACACGTACGGTTTCCGGTCCGGATTGCGTCCGAACGCTCTGCTTGCACACAAAATGTTCCATAAGCGCATTCGGTTTTATCTATAGTATCTGGTTTTTCTATTCAATCACGAATATATTTGAGAACCGTATTCGGAAACGAACCGTATGTGCGGTAGGCCTTATGAGCAACTTCCTTTCCAATAATAGGGTGGGTAGTACGTAAGTGTTAAATGTTATTAGTACCTATATAGTTTTAGTCCAGTAGTGTCGGTTTACTAACAAAGCTAGGTTTATCAGAATAAGTGCACTATGCTACTAACTTAAATGTTACTTGGGTTTCGGTGGTGGATAAATAGTTGAATACGTTTATTCAGTATTTAATCGTGAGTAATGTTTATCTCGACTAATATTTTATTACTACTTACGTACATAAAACATAAACGTGTATTTATGGTTTTTTATTTGTTTTGTTTTATTTCATTTCCCACCTTATTTTTGGTTGGTAATAAACCGATCCCTTCAAAAGTTTATGAGTAAAAAGGACGTTCGTAACAAAAATTGTTAATATTTTCTTGTGATGAATTTCGGTCATAGCGGCCTATCAGATTAGAGATCAACGAACTGCGCCGAAGAAGATAGCCCGAAATGTAGGACCTAATTTTTTAGAGCCCATAGGACGATCAATTTTTTATTTTTATGTAACCTAATTTTGTCATAATTATAAAGTCATTCGCGCCTTGCAGGATTCGAACTTCGACCTCTGACTTACAAAACTTTGTCCTTGATCGATGTGTCGAAGTGGCAGTATGTATGTCACTCATACAACACAAAAAAGACCGTTTTTTTCAGTCATTGATTCATGTAGGCTTAAAAAGCACACAAACATCATAAAAGATATACTATAGATATTAAAGTGACTTTCCAGTTTCTCATAAAATATTCTTATGCTTACAGCACAATGGAAATAGGACGTAATAATTTTTTTCCGTTCCCGTTCCCGTTATAAAGTCGGCATAAAATAAAGTATGCATGACTTTCCTTTTCCCATCCCTTTCCCCTCCAAATCCTTAGCCCTGATCCAATCCCATATAATAAACCTATTCTATCCAACTTCCCAGGTTGACAACGCACTCGCGACTCTCCGGATGTTGCGTGTGTCGGTGGGCGACGTGATTCCTTACCATCGGGTGAACCGTCTGCTCGCTTGTCTTCCTTTCCATGAAAAAGTTAATCAACTCCATACAATCGCAATGAAAAAGCACTTATTCTGGATTTTTATACAGAACCAAGGCGATGGTTTAACTGCTTCTAAGTGATTCCGTCACTAATGGGCAACCACAACATCCGATGAGCTACGTATGTTGCCAACCTTGGATAGAATGGGTCAGTAGGTAGAAGAGGTTAGGAACTACTCGTAATTTAATATAAGCAAGATAAAGAATTGGGAAAAGAAGAGGATAGGAGTGGTCATACGACAACGTCAGAAATGAGACACATATTTTATAGAATGTGTCATGCATGTTGTGATGATGTGTGGCATCCTGAATTGAAACCAAAATCTCAAATTGTGTTACCCATATGATAATTATTTATTTTATTTTTATTTAGCCTTTATTGCCAGTACCTTCAAATTAGGCGGACTTAATGCCTTTGGGCATTCTCTCCCAGTCAACACTGGGCTAGGAGATAAAGTGTAGTAGGTGCAATAATTTAACTAAAATATTTCAATCTAAAATTAATCATATAAATAAAAATATACTACTTTACTCAATATTATTCATACAAATAGATATGTAAGATAAATAAAATACACATTAGATATTATTATTATAAATATATCTACATAAATATATACGTATATTTGTGAATGATAAGATTTCATTGATTAAACGGAGTCTTTAAATAAAACTCACGAACCAAATATTTGAAAGATTCCTTAGAAGGGGGCTCTACGAATGTCTTCAGGCTGAGTTTCAGAGCAGTGTTTCCTGTACAGTGAAAGAGTTACAAAATAAACAAGTGTTGAGCTATTGTAATTTTTAGATTATGTGATGAACGAAGAATTCTTAAATTATTTTGCGATTTTTTTTGCGAGATTGAAATATAATAATTATCATATAGGAATATGTGTGAATGAATACAAGTGTTTTTTATTTGTTTTAACTATATAGTTTTTCATAACTGGAGATAAGGTGGACTATACCTAAAAAGTGTTTTCTATTGCGGAACTAACTTATTATGTACTTGTTTATAAGATTTGGTATTTTAAAATTAAAATAGAAGTATTTCATTCGTCGGAAAGTCAGTGAAGTTAAGTCGCTAACGTGCCGTTGAAAAACATTCTTTGTAATGAAATCTAATTACGATTGTTAGTACAACACCATTCGATTATATGGATGCAGTCTTGATCAATTTTCTGTAAAATAATCAGAAGCACTAGTTAAATAATATTTCTACTAAAATACACCAAAGTCAAGTACGTCATGAATGTTGATAGAATTGAATTCTTTGTTTAGCAGTTGTGTTGCGTTGACTATGAGAGCTACATCTGTTTTCTTGTTTGTTATATGTTTCCAGTGAGTATGATTTGGACGTCCAGGGGAACCCAGATGTTGCTTGCCGGTGGCCACCGTTTCTCCAAGGATAGGGATGTGGGTTGCAAGACCAGGTGGCAGTGCTCAACAAGATCTAGGACTAAATGCAAGGCGTTTATCACAACCATCGATGGGACGGCTGTCAGAAGTTCCTTTGATCACAATCATGACTAGTTTGTCCCTAGATTTTGCTGTTGGCAAAGGGCCTATTTTTATATAGTGCACCATACTAAGTTGCATCAAGTTCAAACTTATTCTTAGCGACTAGACTTATTACATTAACTCCTACAGAATTTCTTTTCGTAAACAAATCAAAAATTGATTCATAGAAAGCAGTTTCTGTTACATTCTACACTTCGTATGACCGATTGTGCAAACGTCATGTATGTATAGCAAATTTCACACTTTTATACTTTAAATTAAATTCTCGGTCCAAAATTTAAATCTTTGGAGCGTAAAGTCGTAAAAATTATGGTATTAATGATTATATAATTTTGATCTTGATGCATGAGACTTTTTGGTACCGCTTTTGGGCATTGTCCTTTTAGTTGGAATTGAAGTAGGTAATTTTGTAAAAAAAATAAGAAATAAATAACACAAATAGATTATCTTAGCTTGATGATTATATTATTTCTAAATAGAAATATTTACGATATCAATAAGTTAATATTGTCCTTATTATAGAGGTTTTAGCTTAGAGTATACATATAATATTGAGTGCTGATATCGGTGATAGCGCGTTGTGTCGAGCGTAAGCAGCTGGGCGTAGATTTAAAGCAAAAAATTGTGACCATTTATTTATTTTTCACCTTAAATATCACCTTAAGAAGTGTTAATTTACAAGATATTGACGTTATCTTTCTTTATGTTGCTGCTGTGGGCATTAAAACTGTTTGAGACTATTTTAAAAGTATTTTGAACAACAGGACTGTTCACACCCGTGCTTACGGTTCGTCATCGGTGACACCACTCTATGGTTATTTATGTATTCTCAAACCGCCTTATTACAAAACGTGGACTGACGTAAGTTCGGGGATTAAACAACATTCTAAAATTTATTAATCCTGGTATTTTTATCATAACACTATATATAGTACTAAAAATGATTTGGAGATAAGTGAGAGACCTAGTTTTGTTATAAAAATAATTTTGCGCTTGGTTTAGAATGTGCTTAGTACGGTACTTTTGTGAGTCCACGTTTTGTTTTAGTTACTACATTCTAATTTATAGAATCGGGCGTTACTTTGCGGAAGTCCATAGTATACAATTCTATAAGACCGTTGAATTACCAATATTCCGCGAAAAAATCCCCTAACAACCTGCAAGCAAATATGTCAGCGCACGCATAAGCATGCGTGAAGCACCTCCCTCCCTTCCCACACTGCTTGTGCGTGCGCTCTCGTACACGATCATGCAGACCACCACCAAGCGACAATGTTAGCAGGACCATGCAGAATCCCTCACTAGCATGCAGGTTGTTGTTACCCTCACATTTGACGCACGTTTC
>JAOCPS010162159.1:0-14562 GCA_025505425.1 Graphium colonna
GGGCTGATCACCCGATTGCCCGAAAAGAAAGATGATCCACGTGTCGGATGGGCATGTAAAATGTCAGTCCCGGTTGTCAACAACACCTTTGGCAGTCGTAAAAAGGATGTCAGTGCCTTCATGTAACCTGTCAACTAATCCATCAATCGAATACATTTTATCCCTTTGGGTTGCGGAAGTCACATGCCAGTCGCCCTGTGTAAAAACTGATATGCAGATTATATTTGATTGGATTAGAAGTAGACCCCAAATAATTTGGGAGTGAGGCTAGGAGGAAGAAGGATTGCTAAATATGATATTTCTGCCCACACGACTAGCCATGCATAAATCAAGCACTGCTTAATTTTTTCCAAAGCTGTGTAAGATTATCGCACTATATGCCAATTTTATTCTCAGATATATGACGTAACAGCATAGTAACAGATATTAAAATACCATCAATATATATTCGGTTACCACACCGTTAACTCGCGAAAACATTTGTATTTATTTTTGTCGAATTAGGTCATACGTAGAATCAGAAATGTGTATGAATTTTTTCAAATTTAAACCATTAGCTAACTTAATAATAATTAAAAAAATATGATAATCTAAACTGAAAAATAGTCAGTTTTAATTTAGTAAATAAGCTGTACTTCGTGGTGCCAAGAATAGATATCCAGCGGGAGGTGCGTTCACGGTTTCTATTTTATCTGGATCCTTGTCGGTCTAATGAACCACTTCGCGGTTTAGTCGAGATAACGTTTATAATAAAAAATCTAAGTATTGACTGTTCTCTATCTTCTATTAAGTTTTAAATCTAATTTCTTATTCTTATTTTTTAAGTATCGTTTACTTTTTCGTATAAAAGTAATTTGCGGCCAATGTTGTTGGTTGCATAGTTGAACACCTGTATAAACATTTGTGTATGATATATATTGTGCTACTGTTTTCTGTCCAAAGTAAAGAAAAAATACTATTAGGTTATCTAAAATTATGCTATGATCCTAAGGAGAGGGGCAGGATATGATAATGTAGGTTAAATCGACTCGAACTGCTAGTTTAAGATAAAATAACTCATTATAAAAATCAAATTTCAATAAGAAAATTGCTTTAGTTATAGGCGTTTTGTTACAACTAATTTGAATATAACTTCCTTTGTTTAAAATTAAAATACAAATTACCTTAATAACGAAATTATTCTATTTATAACTGCATACTTTCTAGTTTTATTTTATATATATTTGCAAAGCATTACACTCTATTTGTGAAATTACTTCCCAAAATATGCTTAAATATTAATTAATGGGCTTAATTAAATATTAAAATTTCTGTGCCTATTTCACATTCATTCAATAATTGTTTAAATTGAGAATTACTCATACAATATGAAACGAGCAATGATTTTATATTAAAACTTGAACTTAAAACTGAATATTTATCAATACTTATGTTAAATTCTGGCTGTCCCAATCATAATTTGGTTA
The DNA here is from genome assembly GCA_025505425.1 of Graphium colonna. Taxonomy (NCBI): domain Eukaryota; kingdom Metazoa; phylum Arthropoda; class Insecta; order Lepidoptera; family Papilionidae; genus Graphium; species Graphium colonna. The sequence continues at coordinate 1,467 of JAOCPS010162159.1, forward strand.
GAGCTCTATTTAGCGTTCCAGAGTTGACAAGGAAACCGTATAGTTTCGTCATGTCCGTCCATCTGTTCATCCGGGCTCATACTTCGCTATTTCTGCACCAAATCCTATTAAAATAATTCTCAAAAACAAAATGTGTTATATACCTCTAAGTTATTATATTCAAGAATAACTAGACCATCGGTTGGCTACGGAACTCTTTTGTGCCCGAAACGCTCTTAGCCGTTTCTTATTCGTTTATTATCATACCAATGTCTCAATAAAACAAATTAAATCTTATAAAATACTTCTTTATTATTTTTACAAGTACATACATACGTGTATATATGCTTTAAGACTGGTATATTCCATGAAACCATTTGTTATTGTTATTGCATGTATTGTTAGTGAACAATTGAGCATGGATCTAACTCAATCATGTCACACTCCTTTGCTCAGCTAACTTGATTACAATGGCCAATCGATAAAATCTTCGAAATTGGTCGAGATTGCTTTCAAATTTAATTTCCTTGTTAAAATTATAATCTGTAGCATGTTCCAGGGCATACCCCGGGTGTCGAAGACATTTCAATCGCGTTTGACGCTGACGCTGGATGCTGCTCAGAAAAATAAGTAGGCCTTTGGATTTCGGATATTGATACTGCATTACTGTTGACCTGTGCTCGTTAATTTGGACTTTATTTACGCCTTTTGATGTGGATTTTGTAGATAAGACCGAACGTACGCAGATAATTACTCTAAACAGCCAGACACGTGAGTTCGTTATACGCCTTCGTAACTATTTCGATCGTGAACCTCAAAATTAACGCGTAGCTGATGCGTTTAATACTGGACAACGAACTGATAGATGAATAACTAAAAAAAATATGGCGAGACTGGCACAGAAGGAAATAAACTTCACATATCAAAAATAGACAACGAGCAAAACCAGTCGTAGGCATGACATGTGAACGGCTATTATTTATGGAAGGAGTATCCAACAAGAAAAAAGTTAGTGTAACTGAAGGAAACTGTATTATACTTCGATGGGAAAAGTTATTTAACAGAGATTTTGAAGAACTTTGGATTTCGATACAAATGCAAAATATTAGTGGAAAAATTTGATATCGTGATGGCAAGATATACTTTTTTTACAGCAAGTGAAAAAAGTAGAAAATTGGCGAAATATTGTGTTTTTGGATAAAAATAGCTAAATGCTAACTGTACTAAAAGCCGTTCTTGAACTAATGACACTGCAGCATTTACGTCCAAAACTCCTGTGGAAAAGGATCGCGACTTATAATTTGTCACGCCGGAACCATCAACGGGTTTGTCGAAGGTTCTCTCGTGGCCTTTGCGTCAATAGCCTGGAAACTATTATGAAGAAATAAATGGAGAAAAGTTTACTAAATATTTATTATATATATTTTATCTCAATGTTGTATAGCCTTCCTGAACCATTTTTTATAATTATGGACAACGCCCCATACCACTCGATGCAAATTGACAAGTCACCTGCCCACTCCCAAAAGAAATTAGACGTCGTCGCATAGCTTCAAAAAATGACGAAGATGCAAACATAAATATGTTAAAAGCGGAATTAGTACGTCTTTTAAAAGAAAACAAACCAGCCTAGATCCGATACGTCATTGACGTTATAGCGTTGAAACATGGGCACAGAGTTATACGATTACCACCTAACCACTGAGAATATAATGCAATTTAGTTCATGTCGGCTCCAATTAAGGGATATACTGCAAGACTCAATAAAGAACCCTCGTTTACTGCAACAAAAATGTTTAAAATATTAGAAGAAGCTAGAAAACCTGTGACTTAAGAAGACTGAGAAATTGTTGTTAATAGAATTGTTAAATTAATAAAGGAAGATTATAAAAGAGATCGAAAAATAGATAATATTTTACACAACGAAATTATAACTACACGTAACACGTAATGTAATGTACGTAACATTAAGTGATATAAGCAGTGACGACAATGAAAATAGCAGTATAGACGAATCTGATTAAATATATATCTTTCGGTCTCTTCTTGTATTCATATGCTTCTTGTGTGCATATAAAGTATGTATATAATTTTCGTTCTAATATTCAGTTCGTTCAAATGTATTAAGTAAACATTTATATTTTTGTTTGATTAAACTTTTTTAATCAGGTACTACTTGTAACAAAAGCTTATAGATTTGATCTCAGATTAGAGAATAATACAAATAGAGTGCAGTGACAGAATATTGATGCCAATGCAGTGAATAGACTTTTAGTCGGTAAATAGAATCTCCAATCAGTACGAAACAAAGCTTTGAGCGGACAATACGTCACTTAGTTGTCACGTTGTTTTCTAAAATAATGCGGACTTGTGTTATTAATTCTTGCAAAAACCGTTCCCAAATCCTTAAAGAAGTAGACGGAATATGGTTACACTTGTAAATGTTCATAATTGGACTGTTTTATATTATTTTCTTATTTTATTATGTATCGTACGTTAACATATGACGCAAAATTCTTAGGGTTGCCAAATTAAATAGGGAAAAAAAATTCAAATGTAATATGAGATAGGAAATCCACAACATTTTTCTTATATATATACTTATAATATACTTTGTCAACCAAAAAATGTAAATAATAGTGTAAAGTAAGTGCTGCTAAAATATTGGGTTACAATGACTCAATTTTTTTAGCTCAGATAGAACTGAAGAAGTTGAATTGTAAATTATTATGATATTTATTCAAAAAAATATAAATGAAATCTGACACGGAGATTTATTTCACATGAAAGCTTGTTTTGTAGATATATAGGGCAGGTAGGGTCATGATGTTTAAGGCCTTAAATAAAGGTTTACTCGATTCAACTCAACTAGCCCCAGTGCTCTAATGCAGTGGCGGACTATTCTTGAGATAAGTTCTGCCCTAAAGAAGCGCGCGGACATTTTTTTTTACATCGAAAAGATTAACTAAAGAAGTTTTTACAAAGAAGAAGGGGCACCGATAAGGTCCTTGACTAGGGCGCCGTCAACATTTAATCCGCCACTGCTTTAATGAATTTTTGTGCGATGTGCCGCGATAGGCTATAATAGCCGTTTGAAGTCAGAACATCTCTCTTAAGATCTATTCAGTTTCTTACAAATTTCGTCGATATGAATTTATCAGTTGCAGTTTTGGTCAAGTGTTAATCGTAAAAGCTTTATCCACTCGTTTTGTTGCAATGTTTTTGTATAAAATGTAATTTTTTTATTTTGTTCTTAACCGACTTCAAAAAAGGCTCATAGCTCGTATCTTCGCCATTTGTAAACTGATTTTAAAAATTCTTTTTTCATATTATATTCTTTCGGAATAGTCCCATAAAATTTTCAGGAAAATAGGTTCAGTAGTCTTTCTTTAAAAAAAAAAGCAAAATTAATTTTATACATTACTGTGCGTATCTCCGTCATTTATGATCCAATTTAAAAAATTCTTTTTTTATATGATAGAGCATTATTCGTAGATAGTCCCATAAAGATAGGTTTCAAAAAAATCTATTCATTAGTATGTTTTTTAAATAAAATTTAGGAATATTCGCACATATCCCCGCAACTTATGAACCGATTTAAAAAAATATATCTCATAGAGTGACTCCACAATGGTAAAAAAGTCGTCAAGGTCCTACAAAGTTTTTATAGAACTTGACGACTATTTTAATCAGTTTTATAAATGAGCCTTCTAATCGTTAACCTAAATCTGCGTATTTTATTGACCCCAGTATCTTGGCTCTTCCTCTTTTTTGTGGAATCGTGCGTCGTACAATTAGTGGGGCGGTGTGGGGCACGTTCTCGGAGTACCTCTGACCGACGCTCCCACGAGTCCAGTGGGTATGTTAAAAAAACCTCGATACAAGCAGATTTGCAATAATAACGCGTTTACGCGAAAGCCTTTATTACGTCTTTGAATATTTCACATGGTTCGCTCGGTGACCCATTGCAAAGCTTTTTAGTTCGCGTTTTTATCAATTATAAAGTTCCAATTTTTGCTAATGGTAATATCATTAACATTTTTTTAATAACAAGCTCTTATTGCACGTATGAGAAAGCTCGTAACACGTTGATCCTGACAAGCTATACGCATGTCAACCTTTTTAAAGTTCTATGACTTTCCTCTGACGCCTTTTAGCGTATTTTTCAAATGTTTATATGTTTGTCAATGAATTTAAAAAAAAATAATTTAATAATTAAATCGACTACGCTTGATATGCAAAAAAAAATTGCACGGCAAGCTTAATATGACTGTATTAGTGCACAGTCATTAGCCCATGGAAGGGACAATGCCCATTTTATATGGCATGCCATATTAAGTTGCATCAAGTACAAAAAAAATTTTGGGGACTTGACTTATATGTATATTAGTTCTAACAGTAGTTCTTTTCGTAAAGAAAACTCGGGTTTCGGAAATTTGATAAAATTGAAAAAGAAAATAGTTTCTATTGCATTCTACACTTCTATGACCGATTGTGTATGTCATTCTCTATCCAAAAATTAAATCGATGAAGCGTAATGTCGTAAGAAATTATACAAATAATTACTATATAATTTTGGTCTTGATCCATGAAACTTTTTTTTTATAGAGAGGGAAGCAAACGAACAAGCGGCTTACCTGATGGAAAGTGATCACCGCCGCCCATGGACTCCCGCAACACCAGAAGAGTTGCAAGAGCGTTGTTCTTTTTGCTTCCACTTTTGGGCATTGTCCTTTAAACTTTTCAAGGATCTTTGAGGTTAACTTCAACTAAGAGTAAGGCGAGCTTAGCGCTTACACAATGTCATAGGAACGTCACCGGATAGAGTGTTTATAACCTGAAGCATCTTATAATTAGAAACCCTTAATGAATATTGGTATTTTTTAAACTACAAGGTTCATTGTGTAAATTTGAACTGTAAATCTGTCATACTTACGCTGGCTCAGTGACCCAAATTGGATCTTGGCCTCCGACACTAGACTTCTTCTCTTGTGCCGGTCTCGTAACCAATGACGGCGCTAGACCACCATGTCTAGATATCGGCAAAATTTTTTTTGCGAAGCCCTTTAACCGACTTTAAAAAAGAAGGAAGTTTGATATTGGTATAGTTTTCAATAATTGATATTATATATAGAACAATTTATTTGTCAATATTTATTGCCGCTTTGAATAGGCATTCGGCTTTCGGTATGGTATGTGGTCCCGAGAGTCGTCGCGGCGGCATGCGTCGCGGTGATGGGTCTCGCGGTGGCAGGCATCGCGGCGTTAGGTTTCTTGTAAAACCTTGTAGTGTGAGATCATATAACCGGTTTTAACCTAACGAATATTTAATATTAGATGATATGACCCTCTCTATTCCGCGCCAATGTGCATGGACGAAATTACAACCAAAGAGTTTGTTCCAACTCCCAGCCCAAAAAACTAACGGCGTGCGACTGTAAGAACCGCTGATAAATTTTAAGTATTTTTTGAAAATATCATGTATAAAAGTAAATTGTATATATACTATAAAGAATACAAATCATGAAAATCCTAATGTAATAAGTAGAATCTAGATGATTTGCAAAAAATGTTTTATCACAAATTAATTTTCGATTGAAAAAAGAATTTCAATTGATGCAATTCGATATAAATTCTTTTCATAATATAGATATTACATCAGAATGTTGAAGTTAAAATCAACTGTTAAGGCGATAAATCTGTTACTTAAGTTTCACTTAATGCTCACTTTAATTAATAATAAATTTTTAGCTGAATTTCTCTTTGTTTCTTATTCTTCATATAGGCATTACTACTTACCATGTAATTATTGCTTCGTTAAGTTGAATTAAATGAAATAAACTTTATTTTTATTGAACCAATTCTCGGTTATCTAGTACGGAGACTATGGAGCGGAACGACGCTCTAAATATCAAATTATATGTAATTCTGCTCCGCCCAGTGTTGGGAGTAAGTGAGCGTATTATATATAAAAGTCAGTTCAGTCTTTTTTACTTTTCTTACTTTCGTTTTATGCCTTAAAACAGAATTGTTAAATTATGTGGACTGTTTCTTACTTTGAATCAGGATGAGTTGAAGTAAATCATCTACTATAATAAAAAAACCAACATGTTTCAGTTTAAAAAGTAATTTATTTATGAAATTTATGGTAAATGGTATAAATATTATAACTAAATATTTTTTAGGGCATGGTCGCCCAATGTTCGGGCGCTCGCCTTCAATTCTGTTTACACGAGGCGATCATAAGTTGATACCTCGGTGTTGGGATCACTGAAATTGATATTTTTTGACTTGAAATTTTACGTAGTCTTCGGTGAAAGAAAACGTCGTGAGGAAACTTACATAGAATGAAAAAAATATATTTCTAAAATATGTGTCGCCAATCCGCACTGGGGGCGCGTACTGCGGTACTCTATATACTCTCTGTCGAGAGGAGGCTTTTGCCCAGCAGTGGGTAATTTAAAAATTTGGCTATTACCTTAAAACAAATGACTCTTAATAACAATAAAAAAATCGGCTAGAATCATATTTATTTAAAAGAAAGAAAAATACATTTATTTATGAGTTGATTTCATGAACTTGAAGATGGGATGATACACTCGTGTCAAAGTTTTATTCACCCTGGGTGGTGGGACCTGCCTTCAACTCCCACGTTCGGTAAAACAATACAGAGTTAAAGATCTTTGAAATCCTTTGTTAACTTATCTGCTTCTATTTATTCAGATAATACGCTTTCACTTCGCCGAAGAAAGTGAAATTTACAAAATATTCTCATTGTCTTATTGTTTACGAAAAGGCATATGATATAAATACTAACTGCTGGAGTAATCATGAGTAATAAAAAAAACGCTCCACGCAATACTCGTTTGCACGCATCGACGTAATTCACCATTCGGCACACGATCAACAATTAAATCATTTTTATGGCGCATTGAAACGTAATATAAATAAAAATGAATTGCCTCCGTTGGTAATTTATTTTGCGTTTGTCACGTTCTAAATCAAGAACGCAAGTTGGAAAGCGTACGACGTTTATTGGAGTCCCCTTGACAACTATGCTCATTTATATATTTCTTTATTCATATCCATCTCATTAGTTGATAGCTTATAGAGAAAAATCGAGTGTGCTATTCACACGTGGTAGGAGTGAAACCTTAAAAAATTGTCTTCGTTAATCGCGACTATATTCTGTATTCATTTTCGGCATATTACGTTACATTATGAAAAAAACTTATTAATTATTATAAACTAGTACTTACTACAAACGTATAATACGTAAACGTATACAAAACACCACGGTTGTTGTGTTGCCTTTTCTCAAGCTTGTTGTTGTCGCTTGTACTACGCATGCGCGCACTGTCATTTGTACTACGCATGTGCGCACTGTCGCTTTAACTACGCTTGTGCGCAATGTCGCCTTTTCGTTTCATCGACTTTCAAATCACAACAATGCTAAAGAAGTTTTCACTTTAAAAAATTAGTGTGTACGATCAATCTTACATTTAATTCAAAATTTGTTACTTGTCGTCAGTTTGTTTCTCTGAATTCTTCAATACAAACAGTGTCAGTGCAATTTGTATACGAAATTATGGCTTTTGTCATTAATGAAGTGGTAGGAAAGTCATATAAATACTTATGTGTCATAATGTCGGCTAGTAACCTCCTAGAGTACTTATTATTTACAAAATCTTATACAAAAGTGAAATTTAATCCAACATTTTTAACTTGGATATATTTTTTAAGTTTTCAGTATCGTATGAATACTTTTATTAATGCAACCAAGTAAAAAAATTAATTTAAAGGAACAATTATTTATGTACGTATTCACGCATACATCTGCTTCTTTATTTGAAGACTTTCTCGTTGCGCTTGAAGTATATGTTATTAAGAGAAAAAAAAATTGGAAAGACGCCACTTCTAGTTCTGTTCCTATTACCCTACGAGGATATCTGTAAGCTAATCTCTCCATGTGCTCCTTCTACACATATTTTACCACAAAAAGGCCAGGAATTCCAACACTCCTGGTATCAGCGCGTGTCCAAGGCGGTCCCAGCCTGCAGCCGGTATCAGCCGCTCGCCCCACATGCCCATATGTGATCGAAACATGCTTTTAAGGTAATTTTCAATAGATTATGCGACTGCAAGTAGAATTGTTTTGGTTTTAAAAGCTGTCTACACCGTTACTGCAGTGCTCCAGGGGCGACAAACTGTTCAATTTCACCAACCGACTTCAAAAAAAGAGCAGGTTCTCAATTCGATTGCATGTTTTATTTTGTATGTGTGTTAGCATAGTAGAATCTTTTCGCAAGTTATGAAAAGATTTCAATTTTTTTTGATTTTGTCTTTTTTTTTAATTTAAAAAAATATTTTTTTTTCAGTTATTTTGATATAAAAAAGATTTTTTTTAATCAAATAACTAAAATAATATTTTACGAACGTTTACTTGTAAAGCACTTGGGGTCGTTTTTCTGTAGAAAATAAATTTGAAGCTAAGCCCTTGTTGCCAAAAGTTCTGATATGAATCGGTGAATTTGTCTATGTGTAGATATTTTCTGGATTTATTGCTCGCAAATGGATAAACAGATTTTGATGTTTTAACCTAATAATTACGTCATCAAAATAGTTCTAACATATGAGTCAATGAAGTCTGAGCCCAGTTTGAATATCATCACATATATGTTATATAGTTAATATAAATAATAAAAATTATTTATGTTGTCTTTGTTGTAATTGAGGTCTTTTTGATATAAAGGAAGACAAACGAGCAGACGGTTCACCTGATGGTAAGTGATCCCGTTGCTCTCAACATCGGGAGAGTTGCGAGTGCGTTGTCACCTTGGGAAATTGGATAGAATAGGTTTATTATATAGTATGAGGCCGGCCTCATCCTATATTATAAAATCCTCCAAATCCTTAGTCCTCGGGACTAAGGATTTGAAGGGGATAGGAGTGGGAAAAGAAAAGCATAGCATCCCCAAAAATCATGCATACTATATCTTATGCCGACTTTATATAGGGCGGTGGTACTTCTCCGGGCAAGAGCGGCCGTAGAAGTGCAGCAAAAGCTGTGAAAAGATATTGTGCTCCCTTAACTTTTGAAATATTATTAAAATAATTCTGAAAAAAGAGGTAAATTCCTCTAAGTAAGTATTTTCAACTAAAAGTATACTGGACTCGGTATCGTACAGAGCTATTTTTATACAACTCGACAAACTTATGTGTTTACTTCTTCTCGACAAACAGTCATCCTAACAAAATGTATGGTTCAAACGCAAAATGAAATTTATCGGTATTTATTTTGCCAAGACCATTGGATGGCTACGGAACCCTTTCATGTGCGTGCCCGACACGCTCCCGACCGGTTTTATACTATATGTATTAATAATATTAATATATATTATTAATATATGTATTAATAATATGAAAAAGAAATATTATACACACTATCAAATTCTCTATTACGTTCATTGTAAATACTAGCAAGTCATATGTCATAACAAATTTCGATTTTTTTGACTTCTGGATACTATAAATAAGTGACATCTAGGTGGTACAGGATAACATCCTTTCACAGCTATTGCTGCACGTCTACGGCCGCGTTCGCCCGGCGAAGTACCACCGCCCATTATAAAGTCGGCATAAAATAAAGTATGCATGACCTTTTCTGTTCCCACTCCTATCCCCTCCATCCTTAACCCTGACCCCATCCTATCCAATAAACTTATTCTATCCAATTTCCCAGGTTGACACTTGTAACTGTCCTGCTGTTGCGTGTGCCCATGGGCGACGGGATCACTTAACATCAGGTGAACCGTCTGCTCGTTTGTCTTCCGTTCCATAAAAAAAAACTTTATTAATCTACCGTTGCCAAACAGTTAAGCAGTTGGTCACCACTGAAGCACATAAAATTTTATTACAGTTTTCTTCGCGCTTGCAATTGAGACGTGATAAGGTGGCACGTTGTAAATTTTTTTTTGCTGTAATCGAGTGAGTGCTCAACTCGATATACGGATGTAAGGAATCAAACCGTATACGGACTTTCTAAGTTCTAAAAGTAATTCAATCTTTGAGTCGCGATGGCTCAGTGTGGTATTGCATTCAGTATGATGAAGCGTGAATACGAATCTTGGCGTTAAAACAATCTAAAACAATTGTAGTTTTTAATTGACTACGTCATTAATTCAGGAGTAACAAATCTTAAAATAAAGAATGAATATTTCAAATATTTATAATATCAACCAGCCTCGGAAGCCTTAAGGCTATGCTCTAATACGTTTTAATATCAAAAAAGAAAAAATAAAATTGTTTGTTCGTTTTCAATGCTTTCTTAATATTACTTGATTTACTATTTTTTTGTATTTATGCTGTTTTGGATATAAAAAATCTAAGATCTCATACATACGGAAAGAAGTACTGTTTCGGAGGGATAAAAGAATCCATGTTCTACATGAACACGGAATGTAAAAAGAAATTTTTTTTAAAGTTATTAATTAATTAAGTCATTGTTTGTTAGTAATTTTGGTGCCATATTAAGAAGGTTTAGTAATTTTTACCCGTGCAAGGAAAATAAGTACATACATAGAAAACTAAACCTATATTAGAGCTGTAGTAACTAAAATTATAGTGAGGCTGTGGTGGCTCAGTGACCAGCTCCACGTCTTTAAATCTATGTAGTCGAGACGAACCTGAGTTCAAGTCCGGCGCCGGCACTTATGAAATTGTAATATTTAAGCAGTAATTTTATGTGTTGATTTACCACATTCTCTGTGAAACGTTAAATGTTTTCTATATTATGAGGAAACCTTCATATCTAATATGTGGAGTTTTTTAATTCACACTGGGGTCGCATGGGCTATGCTCTAAGGTCTCTCTGAAAAAGAGGTCTTTGCCCTGCAGGGGCCAATTAAAAATAGACCGTTACTTTTAAATATAAATAAGTAGAGAACATCTTCCACTCGCTGCAGTAGTACGTCATTACATCTATGCTTTGCATAATATTTATCAATGATATAAATAAGGATTTCAGGAGCTTACTGAATCAAAAGCGAAAGAATCATAGAAACTACTGTTTATTTGTTTGTTATCAAAATGTTTATCTGTACTCCTATCCAATATTCTCTTAACCTTCTAAAGGTTGCTTAGAAGACAATGTCTTTGGCATTAAGTCCGCCACTGTACTAATTTGTACAGAAGCTTTAATAAATTAATTAAATAATTAACTGTGTAAGCGTGTTTATGACAATATCTGAAGGCTTGAAAATTAGCTATTGCCTGAGATCACTCAGACAAAATATAATTAATTCAAAATACGTTCTTAATTGGGCTCTAGAATAAAATAGAATACTTTTTATTTGCCGTTGTATGAATGTTAAACTAGGAGGTCTATAATTTTGTCTTCCAAGCTCAGCCATTGCAAATTTCTGCGTCTAGAAAGACGTTAAAAAAGTACTAAGGGCATCCAGTCATTACTTATAAACCCATCACTTTAGAGAAAATCAAGTCAATAATTTAGTAATACTTTACTTATATGTAGACTAGTTTTTAGCCGGAAATATTGTAGATTTTGCCAATAACTTACTTTACTTACTCAGGGCCACTTCTTATTATCTATATTTCAGGCATCATTTTTAAAGAAAAATTAATGTTCTGCACACGGAATTCCAGACATGACGGCTGTTTTGCGTTTGTTTTACCTCTCAGGTGCAGTGTTTTTTCTCAATGTAAACGTGTTTTTTTATAAAACGCTGCCATTATTATAAGTCTTACGTCTTGGGTTATAAGGGATTTTTATATACATAAATTGGACAAAGACAAACACCCAGATCCAATTATTTCGATACAAATTTTCTCCGGGTGAAAATCGAACCCACGGCCTTCGACGCCGCTACCAATGTCTTAGCAACTGCCCCAATCAGTCACCATGTTTGAAAAGCTTTTTACGTAATCCTATTGACGTGTGTTAAGAAATTTAATGATTCTTTATTAAATAGACACAAAGAATCAGATAAACTCCCTTTCCATAAACAGATACGTTTTGGTCTGATAACACACATAGAACTGAAAAATGTAAGACAACGCCTGAATAGGGATGGGACATTTCACTATTTTTTCACTTGCAAGTGAAAAATCAGTGAATTGTCCCATGCCTATGCCTGAACTGCAGCAGCTAGGTTAAAGATCGCGTATGGTTTCTCTCAGTGCGCCCTTAGCCGTCGTTGGGGCCAGTCGCGTCGTCACAAAAGCTCTGAGCTTTTCGCGCTTAAATCACGATACGCTTTCTCGGTGAACATAAATGATAAAACGATTTAAACCCATTTAACTATCTAAAGTTATTTTTTTTAATTAATTAGTGTCAATAGAATTAATTTTGAAGTGGTTTAACGAGGTGTAAATTTGTCGCCTTCAAAGTAAGTTGTTAAAAACGATGTTGCTTAAATTACACGTTTATTAAGTTTTGATTAGTGGAGCGTTTATAATTTTAGAAAAGTGATTGTAATAATAGTGTTCGTTCAGTGAAAACACGCTTAAAAATGGCTTTAAAATTAGGAAAATAAGTTTAAAAAGTAATGATTTTTCCTGCACTTATATATAGATGTGAGACATTAATTACTTAAAGGTTTTTTTATATTTAATATTATTCGCAAAATTATAGGTAAAGGCTTTCTTTAAAAATTATGTGAATATCAATATTTTTTCGTGAGCAGAAAATGTTCAAATGTCTTCGTAAACAACTAAGTTTTTTCTTTTCTTGATAAATAAGGAAATTTTCAAAGCGTTCTCCATTATTCACCTGGTCGTTAAAATGCTACAGATGCTTTTTTATAGAATGCATTATTTATTATCGCTCTAACAGAAGTGTTTAAAAACACTTCTGATATTTTTCTATATATGAATATGCGCATGAGATAGATAAATTAATACACAGTAGTTTTAATTGCTTTGTAATTGATTCTAACTAATTAACTAAATATTATTATTAATAATTAACTAAATATTGCTTTGTAATTGATTCTAACTAATTAACTAAGTATTATTTTAAAAAGAAAATTTTGAAAACCCACCTATATACCCTAAACTACAATGATACGGAAGATCTTATGTAATAATAATTATAGCA
>JAOCPS010162269.1:0-14560 GCA_025505425.1 Graphium colonna
TCCGGCATCCCCAAAAGTCATGCATACTTTATTTTATGCCGACTTTACAAAGGGCGGTGGTACTTCCCCAGACGAGCGTGGCCTTGAAGGGCAGCAAAAGCTGCGAAAGGATGTTATGCTCTACCCATTGAGGGTATCTTACAAGTGACGCTGTTTGAGCGCTGAATACCTTCAATTGAAAACACGTGGGAGTACTACTGTTAGTAATGTATCCATTGATGCTTAAATATGTGACAGTACTACAAGTTATACTTACAAGTAATCCTTTACTTGTTGTACTGGATCCTCCTACAAGCAAAACCGTATGCAGTCGTCCATAAATTGTATCGAACACCGTCGATAGAGGTCGCGTCGTTCTAATCCGGACACAATGCAAGGATTACGGGCTCCAAGTGGACACCGGGCTGATCTCGGTCACGTTATACTAGATTTTAACACGGGAACGTTCCGGACGTTTGAACATGCTATCGCCTCCGGTTTTGCCTGTTTGAGATATAGAATAAGATGATATGTGATAAATAGATTTATAGGTACAAAAGAAGCGTATTTGAATTTTCTTTCGATCTTATATATTGATTATATGTTATACAATATTTAGCGAGGAACATTTACGGTATTTTATTTTAAATTGAAAACAGAGGTTTGGATAATCTTAATATTTCTACCATAGCCACGTTTTCTTTGTGTATGATAACGTACTGTTCACTTTTTATTAGCCTAAGAGATAATCAGGTAAAAAGCATAGTTCATTTTAATTACACTTTCAATTCAATTCTTTTTTGTTTGTTTACTTAAACGAACCCATCTGTAGTAATCCCGTCTACTATCTACCAGTCTGGTCTTGCCAGTGAAGTTAGTTCATAATCAATGAATGAAGTCAATAATTTTCCTTCTTACTCCGGGGATATCGTTATTTATTACTTTAATTGTGATATAATCAAACACTAATATTATGTATTTCAACCATGAGTGGGTATTAGGCATGGGCCATTCCAGTGATTTTTCACTTATCGGTTATTTAACGTTCTCTTTGTATGCAACGATAACGTTATATAACCGATAGCATGTGAAAAAACAATGAAACGGCCCATGCCTAGTGGGTATACAATCGTACCGTATATCTCTGACTAATAACGGACGGCGTAGACATTTCAATTATCTTCCAAAAGAAAATTCATGAGCAACAATAATTAAGGTGTTATTTTAGATCATAACGTATTCACTTAATATTATAAATAAAGGCTGTTATTACCTTTAGTAAGCGAACTTAATTTTCATTTCCAAAAAGCTAATACCGCTCATAAGTATTTTCTGACATCAGAGACAAAGTGTAAGAAGACTTTTACACATACCGAGAAGCAGCAGCTTAATAGCCTTTTGAATACAAAAACGTAAATACGTATACCCGATACCCGTCTTAAACCACACGTATTTGACTGCTTTTAATTCCTAAAAGGAGGAGAAAACACATAAACTTTACAGGATCTTAGAAATAGGAATGTATTTGATAAACATAAATCTCCTTCTAGGGCTAAACTAGCCATGCTTTAAAATTTTATTAAGACTTGTAGATATCAGATAGTTATTACGGTATCTTGGTATATGATATCCGGTAATAATTTCTTGCTGAGGAAAAGAAAAGAATTCAATCCGCGTACCTTAGTGTTATACTATTTTACTCATAATGTCGAACAGTATCACAGTCAACAAGAATATTCGAATACTAAAACGCGAGTACAGAAAAAAAGTTGCGCGCTAAAACGGAGTTAATGTAAATATTTTATGGGGTAATTCATGTCCTCTACATGGCGACATATTGAAGTTCGTGTGATGTCACACGAATTTTGAAGAGATATGATAAAAATATATATTAATGATGATGAAAACGTTTACATTTCTATTCTGAAATCATAATTGTCCTTTGATTATGACGAGTCATAGATTATCTATCAATGAAAAGTAATATAATTACATCGTTTAATTAATAAGTGCACATAGATGGGCTTTAATACATGTCTTCGTTTTAAATATGAACGTCGCAAAAGCAAAGACGTCAAGTATTCATCTCCCAAATCTACCTAACAGAGCTACCCTGAACCAAATAGTCATATCGCTCCCAGAGAATTCCGCAGACGATAGGTTAAATCCCGGACTCCCGAATCCCGTATTCAGCTTACAGAACGGACTGAAAGGAACCTTCCAGGGCCTTTGTGTAACACTTTCTAATTCCCGGCACGCCTCCCTTTATGGACTAGGCGAGTAACCCGACGCCGCGCGCGAATCTCCGCGGACCGTATGAAATCTGCGCCGTAACGCAACACCCCGTCATAGATTATATGAGCAGACGGGAAATATGGTTTAAAAATTGTAGAGGTTTTTATTTAAATTTATATTTAATACGGATGAGCTACGAAATATTGCCAGTATTTGTCTGTTTTTTTAAAGCATTATATTTAGTGAAGTAAATCGAACGTGAATGCAAACACAGTGTTTCTTTAAAATGATTATTTCATGGTATTAAGTTTAAACAGCAAAATATATATGTGAAGTATTTGACGGCCTTTGAATGGAAAATAATAGGTTTATTGAATTGCACGGTTTAGTCATACATATTAGCAAACATACCACTTGAAGTGAACTTGGTAGAAACCGAAAAAAAGATGTTTGTTTTCATTCGAAAAGGCAACGGTCATAACCATCTTAACAATGAGCAGGACATTGGCATGTAAAAAAAAATTACAAATCGTTCCATTTTCAAATCATCGCCAATCTGGACGGTTCGCCAGTTGTTCTTTGGCGTCGGTGGCGAGAGCAACGCCTCGGCGCCGCGCGGTCGCCCCGCACAAAACCCAATCCGTCCCATCGCGCCTGTATTATATTTCCGGATAGGCGCGAACGGGGGCCCACTATTATATTCCTATTACTGCGTAGATTCGATTATGCCCTCCCTATACAAGGAGGAACAACTTATGTGCCCGCCGTTATTAAATAAATTCGATTCGGAATTCGTTCTCGGATTTGAATTGAAGCCGAGCGTGGGTGGGCTTCAATATCTTCGAATGTAATGTGTTGTTTGAATTTTATAAATGTGTTTACAATCGAATGGAGCGGTGCAGCGGCAATTTATGCCACTGAATGGGCACTTTCAATTTGAGTTAGTTTCACAAGTTTATAGCAGATCGATGTAGAATTCAAGATTCCTAACCTGTAATAAATAACAAATTCCTATATAATGATATATTAAATATATAAATATATATAATATATCATATATATATAATAAGTTTATTTGAGTTCTTCTTTGTAATAATGTTCTAAACAAATGTTGCAAGACAGTACATAAAAGAACAAAGTATCTTCGTTCATAAACAAAGCTTTCCTATTTAAATTGAGTAGACTAGAATGAACATGATGCGTAAATAAAGAAAACCAGATAAGGATCTGTTGTAATACGATAGAAAATCTAATGACTGTTTCCGATTAATCATAGGCATAAATTGAATACATTCTTATTCAAATCGGTCCACTTTAATTTCGAAAGTAAATCTTAATAGCCACAGGTAAACACAATTAAGCACGTTAACGGTATGCGACGATAATTTTATAAAATGCTAATTGCATTATTTCTTTACACTTGGCATTAAAAGACTAAGCAGGTTTACTCACGACTTTCTTTTAAAATACAGCACCAAATAGCTTTATGTATTAAACTTATCCAGTCTCGCCTATGCATTAGAGGAAGCCCTAAAAATACATTAAATGGGAGCTCTGTAAGTCCCCACCTGGCGGAGTAATCTCAAAACGCATTACATTCTTAACCCCTGCCTAAGGGTACCTACACACTAGAGTTACAATTCATGCTTGATACATAAAAGATTCCAAAAAATATGCCGCAACGGCTAATGGAGCCGTGGTAGGAATAAGAAGGAAAACGCTAGTGTGTTACTTGCTTAACTGCACTCACATCGAACGACTCGAACGGCCTCCGGACATCCATTACCCGTTGAAGTACCGTCGCGTCTAAAGCTCTGCATATCAAGCGATCGATAGAAACGTCGCTTCCAACGCCCGCGACTAGTACAGTCACGCACAGAACCGATAGCGAGTTATTCGCGAAATGATATACGCTTATTATGTCTTTTTTATTTCTCGCCACCGGGTACAGTCGTGCGCGGAAGGGTTATCGCTGGTTTTATTCGCAAAATGTATGTTTATAACGTTTGTTTTCGTTTTTATTTCTCCTCCGACTGACACAGTCGCAGAGTTTTATTCGTGTACTTTTTTTTATTTTGCGCGCTTACCGACTTTTATGCTGGCATTGAGTGCTTTCGTTATGTAGGTCAATAATGCCCTTTACGACTTCGTCTTCGATACGGTTTTCGTCGACGGAACGACGCAAAAGCCGTATAGCCGACGTAACGTTTGATCGCTCTGCGCGTACAAATATTATTATGAACCGTAAACCGACGCTCGAACCATTCAAAGGCGAATGAAATAAAACAATGAAATGTAATTTGCTGAGGAGATTGATGGCAATAAAACATTTACCGATATAAAAATACACTTCACTTTTCCTGTTGAGATATTATGTCCTAGACTAGCTGTTCCTGGCGATTCCATCCGCATTTTTTTTAATGCTTAATCAGCATATTGAAATATACATAATATTTCACTATATTTCCCTCCGATAATAGTATATTTATACTAATATTATAAAATTAGAGAACTTGTTTGTTTGGTTGAACGCGTTACTCTCAGGAATTATTAGTTCGATTTGAAAAATCGCTTTATTGTTGGATAGCCAGGAAGGTTTTAGGCTGTATAACCTTACGCTATGACCAATAAGAGCGGAGCGTAATTTACGCAAGTGAAACCGCCAAGAGCAGCTAGACACCCTTAGAAATAGCTTAAAACATGTATGAAGTTACACAAAACCAACATTTAACATTACATAGCGTAATTCCATACATTCGTGCAAGCATAATAGCCATAGCTTACTTTTAAAAGCAGCTCGTTAAGGAGCCTGAATAAGCTGAATCCAGCGTCACAAGTTCGGCCGTGAGTGCTTGCTCTTTCGCTTAAACGGAGACCTATTTTTAGCCTACTTTCGCTAAAGCCTTGCCTGCCCCCATTCGAGCAGGTGTTACGAGGTTGTGCAACGGACCTACTTAGCCGTTTGTGGGACATAATTTAGTATTAATTCCAGGATTCTTTCTCAGACATAACCATAAATGTATATATGTATGTATAATATACAAAAATATGTATTTAAGTATCTATTTGTATATGTATTTATTAAATAATAAGCATTTTAACCATAAGCACTTTATTTCCTTATGTTTTACCTACCAAATAAATCTTACCACACCATAGGTTTACTGGCAGAGAATGCCTTTAGGCAAAAGTCCGCCTTTAAGTCCGCCTTTTGTGGCCTAATGTTAAGGATCTGCAATAAAGGTTAAATAAAAAAAAATATTTTTGACATTTAACGTCATATAAATTTTCCTTACATCACATAAATTCATCAATTTAAGAGACACTTTAATTTTAAACTTTCATTTGTTAAAAAGTGTCTTTTTTAATTAAAAATTAATAGCTGCTTCTCGCGATTTAACTCCCGTGTTTTTTTTGTTTTGTCCTAAATCTATCTTTTACGTCAATCCGGGAAATAAAATTTAAATTGAACCAAGTCCATTTTTGCGTTCCTGCCTGCAGGAGTGACAAACATCCAAACACGAATATTTTCACATTTATAATATTAGTAAATCAACATTTACTATCAGCAAAATCAACATGTGTACCGTTCTCAGCATTATAAAATATTTTCCTCTTCCGGACGCCAGAAATATCGCTGTCGGACTATAGAAAATTTCCCGTTGAAAACTTGTCGAGTAATGTCTTACATTTTTCATCTCCCCCGCCTTTCCACACTAAACCAATATCACTGTTTGATTCGCCATTGTTGGCCGCCGCAACAATGTATCGCAAATTTGCTTAGATATTCGCGAAAACTTCGCATAACTCCATATAACAACGTCATTACTTCCTATTCATATGTTAATGCTTTACACTTTTCCCATCGCCTGTACATTTTACATGAATGAGAAGACTCCAACTTTTTTTTCTGAAGAAACGAGAATTGAATGGCATACTCGGTTATTGCGTCCTAACCAAAGAAAACATCTCTAACGGATATTTGTTGTTTACAGGTAAAAAGGCCCTTTTGATGTACGCCGTGCGGTATTCAATTTCGTAAGTATGGACCGTTCGCATCTTCTTTTCCTGTTTCGCCTTTTGTTCTAGATTCGCGCTTTATGAATATTTGAGTGCGCTCTTTTGTATCTGGTTTCCCTTTCAAATCAGAGAGATTTAGAGCACCAATTGCTGATATATCTGATTATTTTTTCTGTGTGCTAAGTGTATTTATAATTACGCTATTATTTACATATTTGTAATAGTAGTTTATGATTAATCTAGCAAGCTCTGTAGCAGTAAATGAGAATGGTTTGTACGTCTAACTGCAAACACTAAAAAGTACATGGTAACGAACCAATGACGTGGTTCAAAGATGGTTTTTGTAGATACAGTAAGCAAAACTGTGGTTAGTTTTGTTCCAGCCTAACCAGGTTTCCTTCTCGTAGTCTTAGTGTACTTAATGCTTTAATAAAAATTTTTTAGGGAAAGGAAGACTAATGAGTAGACGGTTCACCTGATGTTAAGCGATCCCGTCTTTCATAGACACACAATATCCGTAGAGTCGGTAAGTGTAGGAGATTATATAGAACAGGTTTTTTGAATAGGATAGGGCCGGGAATTTAGGGAAAGGAGTGGAAAAAGGAAAGGGTAGAAATGGCCATGTGGCTACCCCAAAAGTCGTGCAAACTTTATTTTATGCCGACTTTGTATAGAGCAGTGGTATTTCCCCGGGCAAGCGTGGTCGTAGATGTGCAGCAAAAGCTGTGAATAGATGTTATGCTCTACCATTTTAATTTAATAAACAATTATTGCACCGTGAAAAGATTATTCATTTCTGGATTTAATGTCAGTTTAACCTACCTTAAAACGTATACGGTTTTGATTCGACATTTGGTTGATTTTTTTTTGTCTATAAATGCTTAACATGTAGGTGGAGTATACTTCACAGTGTATTGTCCGCAAGTCCCCCATATGAATTGTTTTATTTTTATTATAAACACAAGTTGACAGGTGAGCAGCCGGTTCACCTGATGTGAAGTGATCTCCTCGCCCGTGAACACCCACAATGCCTGAAGTGTTGCGTGTGCGAGATAGACCATGTGAGAACTTCAAGAGGCAGTATTTTAAATGTTTTGTTAATTACAGTGGAAATCATATAGTCACTCCCTGTTTTCATAGCGCGAATTCGCATTTTATTTGTTCATTATCCAGCTAAGAAACATTTGTGTGTCAAAGTTTATCCAAATTGATTCATCGATTTTTGCACAGCATCAAACATACTAACTCACATTTATAAGATACCACTAAAGATCAAGTTAAGAATTAAGGCAGTTGAGATTGCTTAAACAGTTTTTAAATAATCCATCTCACAGTCCATCACCAGTTTCTTGTAGACATGGGCCGTTTCACTGATTTTTCACTTGCTATCGGTTATATAACGTTGTCTTTGTAGGCGATGGCAACGTTTTATAACCGAGAGCAAGTGAAAAATCTGTGAAATGGCCCATGCATAGTTTCTTGGCAAGTACCTCCTCCGGCATTGCGTTCTAAGTGGCAATTCATTATGGTCGAACGTTTTTAAAGCCAGCGGGCTGCGCTTCGAATTAATCCTATTAATAAGCGCCGGGCAAAAAGTCAAAGTGACTAATCGCTCCCGGAGAAGTTGACCTCACTTAGCGCCCGACTCCCCTTTTACATATCAATCATCAGTGTTCACCCCTATTCCCGTGTAAATAGAGACAATTTTAGAATATTAACTAAAATTTAACCTGTTGATAGATGATCCACCCCATCACATGTGAAACGGGGTAACAGATTAACTGTATTGGTGGCTCATAGTGCCTTACATCAAATGGAAAATCGTGTACATTTTTTTAAACGGTTCCTTCACAAATATTTCCTTTTAGTATTGCTCTACATTTTACAAACAGATATTTCGGAAACGATTGGACAGTATTTTAATTGATTTAAAAAGGAAATTCTCAATTCGAATGTTACTTTTTGTATAGTTGCGTAACTCTGTCATTTATGAATCGATTTAAAAAAAATCTTTTGTCATCTGAAAGTTGTTCCCATAAAATTATTAGAAACATTGGTCCAGTGGTTTATTTTTTAAATTATAATAACGGAAAAAGATTTTTTGAAACTACAGTTTTTGGGGCGTTTGAAGTCGGATTTTATAACTTTCTCTGAAAACTAAAACATTTTTCGTTCCTAATAACGAAAGTTTCCTCTAATAAACCGCTAAATATATTTAAATTCTTATCAAATATGTTTATAAATCTTCATAGTATACCTGACATGAGGCTGTATATAACACTCATTATAGAATAGATGGAAAACTATATTGGGAATATATCAGAAAATCTTTATACAAGCAAATGTTTCGGAAAAGTTGATATTACGTTATTAAGGTTTAGCAAAAGTCAGATAACTCAGCTCCCTTGATTGAAGGCAGGCAGGAAAATAATAACAGTTTTTGGATAGAATTTCTTCGAACATGTTTGCCAGGCTTAAGTATGAGTAAATAAGTATATAATTTAAGTAAATCATAAAATATCTGGATTCAGCAAGAAGGGTGAATATCATAAATTGTAATAAAATTACATGATATTATATTTTACTGTACTATAAGAAATGAAATTAAAAGAAATAAACAGTGCTTTCTTTGTTCTTTACCTGTTGTTATTACATTTTTCTTTGAATGTTTTTGCTGATAAAACAGAGTAGATTCTTCATTAGACTAAAAACATCATATTCATATCGAATTAGTTTAGAAAAATACTAGCTGCTTTCCATGGTTTCACACGCCTGATTTATTTATTTTAGCTTTATTGTCAATCCTTATATTAAGCACACAAAAGGCGGACTTAAAGCCTTATGGCATTCTCTACCAATAGATCTATGATGTGATGAGATTTGCTAGGTAGGATTAACAAAATAAAATTAAGGGTTTAAACAAACAAAACATAAATATTTAAACATACATATTTCTCAATAAATCAGTAAATGGGTACATAAATTTCAAAAATAAACACAAATACATATATACGATATTTACGTATACATGGGATACATGTCTAAAGTTATTTTGTTTGGATCAAACAAAAAATCATTCTATATGTTAGTTCAGCTAATAAATTGTCTGTCTATCAAATTAAATACTTATCCGGTAATTGCTTTTGTCCCATTTGCGAACAAACATCCAAACATACGAATTATCACTTTTATTAATATTGATCAAAACTAGAAACACAGGAAACATAGCACAAAAAGAATGTGAAGTGCGAAAAGCGAATCCGTACCACATGCTACGAATGTAGCCGAATAAAAATGATTCACACGCCATTAAGCAAATGGCTCTGGCTCAATTGAATATATTGCTATACAAATGTATAGCGACTTGTATGGAAAATCGAGAGAAACAAGACAAACCGTACACAAATTATCGGATTTGCGTGAAACTTTAAAATCCTACGCAGTGCACGCCGAACTTTCACCGTCCAACTTTGGCATTAAACCTACCAACCTATCTTGCGCACGTATCAAGGGATTTTCGACTTTAATACATAGAAATAATTCGAAACGAGTGGACGTTTATGGTTTTGTATTAACGGAATCCTTGTTTTGACAACTCATTATCGGCGCGTCCCTAATTGGATGGCCGACTCAACGAAATTCTAAGCTCGTAGCAGCTTATTTACGAAAGATATTTTCGCGTTTGAACAGTTGATTGCGTGAGCCCCCGATCTACATCGGAGAAGCGCTTGAAACGCTTTAAGATCGAAAGTTCGAAATTCGAATCGGTTTCTCTTTTTTTTTGGACGTAAAAAGACTGATGTCGATATTCGGGCTGTCAAGTTGTGTTGTTAACTTCGGTGTGAAGAGCTAATTACCTTTAGTTTGAACTATGAATAAAATATGAGAAAAATATCATAACGTACCTAATACGAGTTTGCTTTGATGTAAACGTAATAATCTCTTAATAATAAATAATTTTGACGCAAGCAAAATATTCTTTTGACTCGTCAGGGCCTTTGAAGATATTTTTTATTCTTATATAAATACTGAATAAATTGTCTAATTTTCCAAGAGACTAATATAACGGGAAGGTAAAAATTACAAATCTTTTTTAAAAACACTTCAATATGACGAAAAAAAACACCAAATCTTTAGAAATAAAACAGGCAAAGAAATATCTCTCGCAACTACAAGACTCGGCAATTACTGAGTACAGCGAGGCATTGTTTCCGACATCGGCCAATAGGGGCCGCGGGGTTTGTCCAAATTAAATCCGTGCAATTCCCCCAAATTTCCCCGATATCCAAACGGGCCTAATTTCGTCAAGCGGGCCGCCGTTTTGATACATTCGCGATGCGAATAACAAATAGCGTTGTCCGACGAATAACGATTAGCCGTCGACGCTAGAATGCTATAACGTTCGTTGTTTGTAGTAGACCGGACGAGTGACGTCATAGGAACTGATGTAAAGCGATAAGACACTCAAGGTCGGAATTCTTTTATTCGATCGCCGATAAAGAATAGCGAGCCTGCATATGTATAACTTATTCTATGATGTATGTAAATTAGTAGCCATGGGACTAAACTAGACGTTTATACATATATAAGACTATGTCTGTGTATATATGCGCATATGTGTGTGTGCGACTTGTTACTTATTAGATTATATGAGTATACAAGTATGAGTTTTACAGAGAATAGCAAAAACCGACTTTTAACTCCTTTGAAGTGAACTTTCGTGATATATTCTAAATGTAATAAACTGTAATTTTGATTTAAAAAAAAAAGCAAAATTATTACACCGATTTATCTTAACCTCTCGAAAAAATCGAAGAATTTTGAAAAATCAATTTACAGTTAGTCAAAAAATCTATAAACATACATAAAAAAGTCAAAGATAACCTCCTCCATTTTTTTAAAGTTGCTTATAAATAGTAGTTGTTTTATGGTAAGGTAAACGAGCAGACGGTTTACCTGATGATAAGTGATCCAGTCGCCCGTAGACACTCGCAACATTCGGAGAGCTGCGAATGCGTTGTCAACCTGGGATATTAGATAGAAAGGGGGAGCACGGCCAAAGAAATGCAGCAAAAGCTGTAAAAAGATGTTATACTCTACCACATAATAAATAAATAGCTATGTGATTTTATAGTACAAAGTATTGATCTTGATCAATCAAATTTGGCAAAGGACAGTCCGTTCACCTGATGCCAAGCGGTTACCGCCCACACGATGACATCAACACCCGGTTGTCTTACTCACTGGACTCATTTAAAAGTATAAACATTTTTAAATTACGTCACTTTTTGTGAGATTACCTGCTGTGTGGTCCTTTAAATTTCGAATTGGCGTCATAGTGTCAAAATTTGAATACACCTTGAAGGTGTGAATGCATAATATCTTTTCACAGCTTATGCTACACTTCAGCGGTCGCGCTCTTCCGCCCTTTATAAAATCGGATTACAATAAAGTGCATGACTTTAGGAGACGCCGGATGGTTATGTCTGCCCTTTTCTTTTCCCACTCATCCCTCCTCAAAATCCTTAATCCCGACCCCAACCTACCCAATAAACCTATTCTATCCAATTTCCCAGGTTGAAAATGCACTCGCGATTCTCCGGTTGTTGCGTGTGTATGGGCGAAGGGATCACTTACCACCAGGTGGACCGTCTGCTTTCGTTTGTTTTCCTTTCCATAAAAAACCCCCGCTTTAATATTTTTTCTCATACCTGGTAACCGACTATCCGGACTTAGGTTATAGTCTGAGGCCGGCTGCACCAAATGTCGTTAAAATATGACCTCAACAAGAAAATACTTTTGAGTACTGGAACGATAGAAGATCGAAATACCGATTCGAAGAACCTATATTCGGTGACAAATTTTGGCAGTTCACTAAACAGATTTAGCGATCTATTCAGCTTGTTGCAAGGCGTTGACAAGATTTAAATGTAAATTTAAATGTTATTTAGCGACATTGTGCAAGTGCCTCTAAATCAGTCATTAAAGTCTGAGAGCAAATACCAG
The DNA here is from genome assembly GCA_025505425.1 of Graphium colonna. Lineage (NCBI taxonomy): Eukaryota > Metazoa > Arthropoda > Insecta > Lepidoptera > Papilionidae > Graphium > Graphium colonna. The sequence continues at coordinate 12,241 of JAOCPS010162269.1, forward strand.
GAAAACATTAAGAAATAAACAAGCAGTACATATGAAGCCTTACTTGAAGTTAACTTATAAAACTTTTCCTAACTAATTAAAGAGATGTTAAATTAAACAACTTTACGGATTTTATCGCGTTTTATTTTTGAATTTCATTTTAAAATCCGTAAAGTTGTTTCATTTAAAATGTCAAATATTCGCGTAAGTCTTATAAATAATAATTAAAGAGAGCTATTTCGGGCGATATTTATTCTTATAAGTTATAAATGTTTTCATCGTTAAAATTGATAAAATTTCTTATTAATTTTTGACAGAAAGTGGTCGGCTCTGACCTAAACGAAAAGTCACACTTTCGTAGCACCCACGCGTAGAGACACTAAACCGTAGCTGACGTATCACAAAAATAGCCGTAAACACATCGCGCCGGTCATTACGTAACCAGAGGCATAATTAAAAAAAAACTCGCACTCCTCAACTCGGCAGAATGTAAATGAAACGATCATAATTTAAAAATAAAAGCGACGGGTAGAAAAAAAGCTCCGACAGCGCACCTCGTTAACTCCGAGTCATTAAAATTCGCGCAACAAAACAGAATATACGCCGGACGCGTTAATAAGCGTACGCCGTACGCACCGTGGCTAAAACATACTGGACGAGTAATAAACATATTTGTAAGCTTCCGCGGTGTACAAGATAATGCTTTATAGACGTCATGGGTTCGAGTCCCATATATAAACGTAGGTTTAAACCATACAAAGTTTTAAATAAATGCGAAATAAACGATGTCTTTCATTCGTCCTGCTTTCATACCATAATACAACCTACCATCATAAAATGTCTTGCATGAACGTACAGAAGAGTAAACAGAGTAGCATACACCTAATTCACGTGGGATATAAAATTATTATTTTTAAAAAATAAAAATATAAACAGGACAATGCTGAAAAGCGGTACCAAAAATATATAGTAATTATTAATTTTTTTATGACATTATGCTCCATGGATTTGATTTTTGAACAGGGAATTTAATTTAAAGTATAAAAGTATTAAATTCGCTTTACATACATAATGTTTACGCAATTGATCATAAAGATGTAGAATGCAATCGATTTTATCTAATATCTCCAAAACCCGGGATTTCTATACGAAAAGAACTTAATAATAAGTCTAGTCTCTACAAATTTGAATTTGATGCAACTTGGTATGTCATATAAAAATGGGCGTTGTCTTTTATAAATTACAATGAATGAACAAAACCAAAAATAAACAAGGTAAAGAAGGAAGACTGGACGAAAATGAGTTGATACGAAGTGGAAAGGAAGTACAGACATGCACGATATCCTGATACCCATGTCTTCGACGATTCAGGCCACTAATAGATATATTTAAGTCAGTCTTGTCTATTTCCCAGTTTATAAATCTAAAGACTACCTAGTGACAGCAAAGGAAAACTTCTCCGAAACGTCATTTCCTTGGGAACGTAACTAATACCGGATAACTTCGAACATCCAATCCATATTATTTCTATACACCAACTAGCTGCTGTCCACGGCTTTACCCGCGTTAACATTTCTTTATTGTTTAAAATATATTCTACATATTAAAACAGCTAGTCTGTGTCCCAAAATTCAATCTAAATACTACTAGTCCGTTTGTAACAAACACCCAAACATATTAACTAGAATTATTTATGATACTAGTATAGATAAAGACAAATTGCAAGCCTCACATGGCCCGTATACCTTCACGACCGCTGACACAGGGCGCAAACACGATCTCGCCCCTTGATTAGCCAATCGCAATCAGCGTACGCAAACGAGCAAACACGCGCAATCAAACATTGCTAAATCGATTACCGCTGGACCGGCCCCCAATTTGGCTGCCATTCGTTAAGTGGCCTCTGAATTTGGCTGGTTGTAGACAAACTTTCACGACGGTCCCCAGCGGTGTAGCCAGTGTAAGTGATTTAACTAATTCGTGATTAGTGTAACTGATCAGTCCATTAGTTTACTTAACGTAACTGGAAGTGCTGTTATGATCCAAATTGAACCTAATTCATACAGGATGACTTTACCAGTCACTTTAATACTGGGGATCAAATAAGAAGAATAAAAATATTATTAAATCACTGAGCAAACATATAACATATATATAATCTAAAGTTAAAAAATTAATAACGTAACTCATGTTCATCCTAGCTGACAGGTCGTTGCTGGAGTTGGGGGGGGGGGGGGTCGGCCTCGCGCGTAACAGCTGAAAACAGCCCCCACACTTTATTAGTTAAATTAAAAATTTGGAAAAAAAATACCAAAATTTTAAAATGTATATATGATTGTAA
>JAOCPS010162378.1:0-14560 GCA_025505425.1 Graphium colonna
GGCGATGGACCCCCACAACTTTAATAACTTACCCAAAGATATTGTAACGATCGACGATGCTAATCGTGCCATCGCTAGTCTCAAATTCCACCTTTGATTAGCTGTTAGAGAATTTGCAAGGAGAGTGCTTGTATCGGGCAACCAACATGAGCAGTTTCCCCATGATATTCGCCAACTGCTCCGAAAAAAGAACAGAGCAATTAGAATCTTCGATTGTTACAGATCTCGTGAAAATAGGGATCACATTTGGCGTTTCCAAGATGGAGTCAAGTACCAAATCGCGGATTTCAAGCTACAAAGGTGGGACCACCTACTTAGCAATGTCACGCCTACACACAATCTACTGGCAGTTAGGGAAGGCGATGACAGCCAACTCCTATAGGATAGTTCCGCCGTTAGCCCGGGCCCACGGTGTTTCATTTTCCTTAGATGACTCAGAGAAGGCCGAATGCTTAGCAGACAATTTAGAGCTCCAATGTAGTCCATCAAGTGCGTACATAGACGAGCCTCACCTATTGAGTTCGAGATCCGTAATAGGACAGCCATACCACCTGAGGGGAACCTCTTAAACCAGTGACTTCAGAAGAGGTCCAATTTATTATCAAAGGTCTAAATCGAACTCGCACTTTACGCGGACGACACAGCTCTCTTCTGTTCCCACAGATCAATCATATGTATGTCGGCCTACCTCCAATGCCCGGCCAATTGTCTCAGCAAATGGTTTCGCGACTGGAGGATAGAGGTGAATCTCAAAAAAAACGGCAGCAATACACTTCACTAGGAAGCAGCCTAAGCCCGAACCCCGTATTAAGCCAACAGCTTACTGGAACAGAAAACTGCGGCAAATCTCTCTCTTTGGCCAATCAATCCCCCAGGTAAGGACGGTCAAATATCTACATAGGTCTAACATTCGACGCTAATATGTCGTTCGCCTTCCACATCAACAACATTAGGAAAAGAGCAGTCTACGTATCGGACCGCCTGCAATTCTTAGCAAACTCCCAAAGCAAAATGTCCTTCAGACATAAGCTCCTTTTTTATAAAATGTGCGTACGTCCTATAATGGCAGCGAATCCTTTGCCCACACATGTCTCAGCACTATTTATAAACTACAAATAGTTAAAAATAAATTCATACGCATGGCGACAGGTGGTATCAGCGCGATATAGACCTGCATAGCGATTGCAGACTACCGACATTGCGCGAATTCTTTAAAAATCACCGGAAAGATACTTCTTTAGGGCCGAAAACCTTTCCAACCCCTCTGGTGGTAAAAGCTGCCAACTATCAGCCCGATAGACAAATTAACACACAACTACGGTAGACAAATTTCGTAAAGCGCGCCACGTCCTCCTTGACCCAGACCACCCCTTCTTGGTCCTAGGTGACCATGACCCGCCGCCGGTGATCCAGTCAAACAACTATTCAGGTGGTAGAGCATAACATCCTTTCACAGCTTTTGCTGCACTTTTACGGCCACGCTCATCTGGGGAAGGACCACCGCCCTTTAGAAGTCGGCATAAAATAAAGTATGCATGACTTTTGGGGATGCTGGATGGCCATGTCTACCCTTTCCTTTCCCCACTCCTATCCCCTTCAAATCCTTAATCCAGACCAATCCCATCCAATATACCCATTGTATCCAGTTCCCTAGGTTGGCAACGCACTCGTAACTCTCAGGATGTTGCGTTTGTCCATGGGCGACAGGATCACTTAACATCAGGTGAACCGTCTGCTCGTTTGTCTTTCTTTCCATAAAAAAAACTACACCTACATGTAGTAGAATCCCACAAATCATTGTTGATCGATTCCGCCTCAGAGCACAGCGAAACAACACCACGTACACACGCTTCTCCCGCGTTCCAAGGCGGTTCTCACCACCCCCAGCATCCGACCAATAACAGTCAACTACAATCGTGATCCCGGCCCGCAAGCTGGATCGCGATCATCCCTAGTCACAAACTCCATTTTTATTAATTGACACATGCCTTTTAGCGCGACTCTATTTGCGTAGAGTCTTCAACTCGTGGAAACATAGAATTTCCACGGGTTCAATTGCCCGATGAAACTCTACATAGGGAACTTACAGCTTAACTTCGTTAATCAAAAGACAAAAGAAGTCGCAGCTTCAACGAACGTTGTTCGTAAAGGCAATATCCTGAGGATGCTCCGGTCTCGGGGCGAAACGTGCGTCGAGTGTGTGAGTAACAACCTGCTTGGTATTGTATCCCACAATACCAAGCAGGTTGTTACCCTGCATGGTCAAGCTAACATAATCGTTTGGTTTTGTTTGCATGCTCGTGCACGAGAGCGCACGCACAAGCAGTGTGGGTAGGGAGGGAGGTGCTTTACGCAAGCAGCAAATACATAACGAGTTATTTTAGCGTGTCGTCAATTTTAGCTGTTTATATATATATATATATTTTGCCTGTTGTAATGTTTTTTCGGAATAAAGGTTATGTCCACATCGACACAACTGTGAAAACTGGATCCCATTGTGATACGCGTACAAACATACACATAGACAGACGAAAATTCTAAAAAAAATATTGTTTTGGTTTCTATTGCTGTTAAGTTTACGTTATATTTCATTGTATCTTAAATTCTTCTATGGATAGATAGAAACAAGTTAAAATTTTGTTAAATGAATGTAGATAAAAAAATCTAAAATAGAGTTTGCACGTAAATGGCAGAAAATGAGTAAACTGCAAGAAAGAAAATAAGTCTGCAAATTAGACGAAGGACTTTTTATCAGATTACTGGAGCATTTCACCCATACATCGTATATCGAATTTACAATTCACTGACTTGGCTAAATGGAAATTACGTTTATTTGTGTTTTTGTATAGTATCCATGTCAATGTAAACATTTAATTCAAACTTATGTAATAATCAACGCAAAAAATGAGAGATTATGCCCTGTTAGAGTTAGTGCTTTATAAAAGTTATTATGTAACATTTTACTGTTTAAAACTAAATCTATACAAACCACAAATCTTTAAGCAGCCTGAATGTTTTTCTGTATTAGTTTTTTATTAAAATAATTTTAATTTGAAAAATAAAATCGTTAATGTGCTATCTATATTTTGTAAATCGTAATCATAATATATTATTACATGAATAAAATAACCTAATAATGTGTCACGGCTTCTAAAAAGCCATAATCTAAGTATTTTATATAAAATAAAAATGCCAGTCTAGTTTGACCACATTTAGATATACGATCGATTTAACTCACAATTTATCATGTTACAGACAAATATGAAATATGGAACTATCTGCTTTTATTTGATAAAACAACCTACACTTAGTTTAGGTGGAATTCCACGATGAACATTATATTCAGCACTATCTTTCGAGTTTCCGTTTGCATTCGGAATGGATGTCTTTCGGATCGTTACATTTTTAACGATTTTTGGAAATAATTTTATTCAGTATAGTTCTTTACGAAAACGTATAAAAGTTGTAAACGATTTTATTTCTTACCACCAATAAAAATATTGATGTTTTACATCTATCATCTTGATGTAACATAATGTTAATTTCTATAAAAATGTTTGCATAGACTCAAAATTTGGTTATCCCTTTTGATGTTTGTGCTTATTTACAGCGTGTTCCCGTTTTTATCGCTTCTCACATAATCATGGCATGCGAGTACCATTAGAAGGAAAATAACGTTATATGCATTAAAATAACTTTTTTGCTGCATTCAGAAATACAAAAATATGTTTTAATTAAATTAAAGCTGATTGCGCAAAAAATTCATAGTTGTGCCTTTTATAGCGTCTTTCTCGCTCGGGTGCACTCGGCGGTCCCGAGTTTACTGATCGAGCATTTCTCCTCAGAACATGATGCATCAGTCTCACTTACAGTCTACAAAATAATATATGTGTGGTGTTTGTGGCTCGGGTACAATTGGTGCTCCCAAGTCCACCAATCGATTCTTTCGCCTCAGAGCGTGACGGATCAGCCTCACTTACAACTTACAAAAAAATGTGCATGTGGTGCACCAAAAGAAGTTTTCACTTTAAAAACAAAGTAATTTTGCTTTATAATTTGTAATTTATACTCTGAATAGAGCATTTAAGTTTGACTTGTGTATGTATACCCTTGTAAATCTGTGGCTTCATCTTAAATATCTTCCAATTTCAAGCAGAACTATCTTAGTTTAATAATGACACGTATACAACTTTTGTTATACCTAACAAGGTCAGTCTTTAAAAACTTATTGCCTCTTCTTGAAATTTAAGTATATATTCCTAATTATCCTCCGCTTCACTAGTGAATTGAATTTTAATCTATCAATGTCATAGCAGAAATATGAACACCGAAGATAGTAGTAAAGTTCAGTAAAATTTTCATTTGAAACGCTCTGAAAGTTTTGTAATTAAAATGCGGGCAGCCTTGCAGACTGCAATTTGTAAGTTAATAATTTGCGGGACATATTTTTAAAAAGTACTGCGTGCCAATGAAAGGTCTCTTTTGCTTATAAATTTATTTTTAAATATTCAAATTGATAATATAAAATAAGTTTAATCATGAATAATTGTAAATAAAGAATGATTGTAACATTTTATACACATTTTAATGCAAGAAGCACGCTTAAAATAGTGCAGTTTTTTTAAATGTTAATTAATTTAATTAAATTACTCTATTCCGATTTAATATGGGCTTAATAATTTCTCGTGTATTGTGAGGAAATTTCCTTTCTGTTTTGCCACTTAATATAAATATATTCACACATATTCATTCTGACATATGTATGTGCATATTTATATTCCTAATAAATATTTAATAGAAATGAGCCAAAATATTTTTTCTTTATTGACATATCTGACAGCAATAATCAATAATTAGTTTAAAGTAGTGACCAAGTGACGCCAATTCTTGTTTTTTCTACAGAAAAAAGTTTGAGTTAAAATAAATAAGTACCCTTTTAAACGGTTACATAGAACATTGTTATAAATATATTTTCAAGATTTTTGTTATAAACAGTAAATTTTTGTAACATTACATTATCGACACACATTTTATTACTTTAGAAACAGCTAAGGAAGACAGATAAAAAAATACCCATATTAAAGAGATACAGTTTAGGCATAGTCTTTTAATTAACAAGAGATATTCCTAAAGAACTATCCCTATTAAGAATACGAAGAGCAGTTACTGAAATGCCAGCTGCATTTCTACAAGAGCTAGATGCCGATGTGTTTGAAAACAATGAGGGCAATCTAGTATACGACAGCGATGAATGTTTTAAACTTGCACAATATTTGTTGATTAATTATGTTGTTGAACATCCCTTTAAGTTTCGATATGTTAAGTAAAATGTGTTTTTAGTTTGAAGTTCTCCATTATTTTAATTTAAAAAAAACTATTGATCCGTTTTTTATAAAAAAAATATGAGACCAGTGTAAAAGTGTACTCGATCAGATAAAAAAATTCAAATCAGTTTACTAATTGCGAAGATATGTGCGAACATTTCGAAATTTTGTTATTTTTGTTTAAAAAACAAACAAATGAACCGATTTTTTGAAAATTTTATGGGACTATTTACGAAAAATGTTCCATCACATAAAAAAATATTATTTGAAAATAATAAATATTTTAGAAATAGGTTCATGAATGACGGAGATATGCGCAAAAATACAAAAACTCAATTTAGTAATTTTGATTTAAAAGAAAAACTACTGAATCGATTTCCCTGAAAGTTTTATGGGACCATTCCGCAAGAATAAACTATAAGATAAAATAAGAACTTTTAAAATCAGTTCATAAATAGCAAGAGATATGCGCAAACGTACATAAAAAAATATCCATATACGCGTTCTCATTGAGAATCTCTCTACTTTTTTGAAATCAGTTAAAAACTAAAAGACGTCTTCATTAAATATTGGACATTGTTTGATTTTAGACAAAACAACAACAAACAACAGGAATACCAAAAAAAGGAATTTATTCCAAGTAACTGCATTATTTTGCACTTAAAACTAATATATTATACTGAAATCAAGTAATAGTCTTTAATAAAATGATTAAACTATTGTGTAATGAAATGATCAGGGGAATTCAAAGACAGATAAATGGTATCATCGTGTTCTATACTGTGAATCAATATAGACAAATGTACAATTTTGCTGGAAAGTTAGGTTAGTGAACTGTACTGTCCGACTGGGTTCCTGCCTAGTCGTAGTGGAGGAGGGGGGCCTAGTAGCCGAGAAGAAGCTTAGAGGAGTCCTTGGCCAACTGGTCGATCGGCCGCGAGGGCCACACTAGGTGGGTTCATTGAGTCCGCCTTCGATGCAAGCTGAAGGGGATGCGGGGTGGAGTCGATGTTGGATGCGTCTGCTTTGTACCTTGTCCGCCCAGGCAGAGGAGAGTTCGTTGCAGAGTACAAGGGACAGTAGTCCCTGCAACCAAGAAGGAGTCGCGGGGGAAGAGGAGTGTTGGTAGATCTTAGGCCGCTCTTCCTCTAAATCAATCTTTCGTGGCCCCTCCATACCGAAACATGCGGTGTTAAGGCGCCGCGGATGATAGATTTATGCCTTCTCCAGTCGAATCTGTATGAGCGGTGGAGCCTTCTACCGTATCTGCCGAGGGAGGCTTGTTGATCGTTGGCACTTGCTCTCCTGGCTTCCAAGATCTCGGGTGCTTAATAGCTAGACTTTGTCACCCATAACAAAGAAGACTTGTAGGGATTACCCTCTTCTCTCACAACGCACTCGTTGTTCCAGCCCGCCTTGGATGAAGGATGAGCAGAGTTTTACTCGAGGATGAGCTGCTTAAGCGGCCAGCATTGGTAGGGTGACGGAAGTGTGCGAAAGCGTTCCTGTGATCCTGGCGATATGCATCGATATGGAGATTTTTTGACGGAGGGTCGACGCAACCCTCCCCTTGCTCCGCGAGACGGGTATGCGTTTACTGCATTTCCTCGACGTTAACCAAATTAAACGAAGTTAAAAAAACATAATCGATGATGTCTATAACAAAAAAGTCATTCTATTTAAAGTAAATAAACAATAAAAGTGTGTTGACTTTCAATAGTGTAAAAAAATATGTCGTATTAAACCAAGACCATCAGCGAAGGCGCGCCCATTTTATGTAATTTGGCTACTCCGAGCCCTATTTTCAGCGCTAAATAAAAGTTATAAATGATACAGAAGTTAGAATTTTTTCAAAAAGTTCTTTCCTCTTTAAAAATATTTTTTTAAAATTTCTTAAATATATTTTGAATAAACTAAATATTTTTCATCATATTAATTTGTTAATAACTTTTTAATTTTTTTATGTGCTGTAAAATCCTTATTCCAACGTTATTCCGAATCTAATGGGCTATTTGCTCATATTTTCAGAAACTTTATAAAGAACTAAAACCGGTTTGAAGTTGTTATAGTCCGTCTATAGGGTTAAACATATAGTTTACAATTCAGGCACTAGACCGGCCGTTCATAAAACAATTTTAACATATGGCTTCTCAGTCACTAAGTTATCGTAAAATTAGATACGTCGAAATATGAGGAGATGGTCCGTTCACTTCTCGTTCTTTTCCCATTTCTATTCAAGATATGTTTTCTTCTACTTTTCCGCTAAATATTTTCCCTGAAGGTTTTCTACACAACCTGCTAATTGGCTATATGAGGCAAACCGTTCTCATGTTTGCCAAAGGACATTGCCCAAAAATGGTACCTAAAAGTCTCTATATTTTTTAAGAGGGATTTGATTTTTGAACAGGGAATTTAATTTGCAATATAAAAGCTCTACATACATGACGTTTATACAATCGGTCATAGCGATGTAGAATGCAATAGATACTATGTTTGACTAATAGATTTTTCCATTTTACCAATTATTTCCCAAATCCGGGTTTTCTTTACAAAAAAAAACTTCTGTAGGAGTTAATATATTACGTCTAGTTTCCAAAAAAAATGTTTAAATTTGATGGAACTTTGTACGATTTGCCATATGAAATTGGGCATTGTCATTTGTGTAACAGAAAAAGTATATTATATAAATTACTAACAGAAATGTCCAAAAACGTCTTATATGCATAGTAAACTTAAATATGATCCTAAGTAAATAAATTAGTTCTCAAACATTTTTCTTGTATAGATCAGGTTTGCGTTTGTTGGTATTTAGAATAACGTAATAGTTTTAAGCTGTGCGTCGATTTTGTATTATTGTTTGTTATATATGTTGTAATAAATTATTGTTTGTTGTTGTCTATGTTGTAATAAATTAAGTGTCCGAATGTGAAATATTGTTACTTGACACGATATTTATTTCTTTTGTGGCAAGCCTAACCAACCTCTGGTTTTACTAACGATTTTAAAAGATTTATTTTGTAAACTATTAAATTGGTAGCAATACCTATTCTTTTCTTATTTTCTCGACTTACTAATCTGTATCAATGTGAAACACGAGCAATAATTACGGTTACATCTACATCGATATAACTGTGGAACCGCATCTTTCATTCTGTGTAAGTGATGCGCGTATAAACACACACATAGACAGACAATAATTCTAAAAAAAAATGTTTCTATTGCTGTTATAATTACGGTATATGAGTATTATTCTTTATAAATATCTTCTTTGCACAGTGACTAGTTACAATTTGTTAAATGTACGTAGATAAAGGAAGATATCTGAAATAGGTTTTTCCAAGAAACGTAGGGCAACAAGAAAATTTTCTGTTACCGACTTCTATATCTGCAAATTAGGCGAAGGATTTTTTTATCAGATTACTGAAACATTCCACCTAAACCTCGTTTATTGAATTTACAATTCACTGGCTTAGCTAAAATGAAATTACCTTTGATCCTGTTTTGGATGGGGCGGATGACGATGTAAACATTTAATTCAAAGTTATCTCATAATGTTCTAATCAAAGCAAAAAATGAATGAGATTATGGCCCGTTAGAGGGTTAGTGCTGTATAAAACTTATTACATAAAATTTTACAGTTTAAAACTCAATATATGCAAAACCCAAATATTTGAGCAACCTAACTGTTTTTGTGTATCAGCGTTTTATTAAAATCATTTAAAGTAACCAAAAAAAAAAAAACAGTTAAGTAAGAGTGTTTTCAATTTTAGTGTGTGTATTCTATGTTATTGTAACATATTTCAGTTTTAAGTCAATTCACTTTAATTTGATGACAAATATTAAATATATATTATAATATCTTAATATGCATGTAAAACGTGTCACATGAGTGACTCATCATCCCGAACTACTAAACAAATTTTTTTTTTGAGATGAGCGTTAGTACTTCCTCGAGTGAGCACGATCGTGTAAATACAGCAAAGGCTGTAAAAGGCACTACCATTTAAAAATATCTGAATTTATAGACGCAATATTTTGTTTTTGTAAATTATTTGTTTATTATGCGGCAAAGAAAAATCTCCATATAGATACGAAAAATATGTCATAAAGTGCAATAAGCTTTTTTCATGATAGTACTAATATAGAATTAGTTTCGACTTGTCAAATAGAAATGTTGTAAAATCGTAATTTTTAGATGTTTTAAACATTATTTTTCTATTTAAATTATTAATCCGCATATTTTTTTTATGGAGAAGGAGGCAAACGAGCAGGCAGCTCACCTGATGTTAAGTGATCACCGCCGCCCATGGTCTCCCGCAACACGAGAGGAGTTATAAGAGCGTTGCCGGCCTTTAAGATAAGAATACGCTCGTTTCTTGAAGGTCCCTAACTCGTATCGGTCCGGAAACTATATATTAACTATATATCCTTACTATAGTTCAGTCATATACTAGTTGCCCGCGAGGTAATAATATCTAGGAGTAGGATAATAGCTTCGTCAGTCTACCGCACTTATAGAGGCGTACTGGTGCACCTGTGCAGTGTCGATATTATTGTTAAGTTGTGATATAAAAGGTTATTTAGCACCGACTGTTTATAGCATCGATGGTAGCGAGTTTTAACGGACTTCATAAAAAGAGGAACGTTCTTATTTCGAATGTTCATTTTTTTATGTACTTTTGCGCATATCTCGGCCATTTATGAACCTTTTTTAAAAGTTTTTTTTTCATTTTATTGGGTATTCTTCCACAATGGTCCCATAAAATTTTCAGTAAAATTGGTTCAGTAGCTTTCCTTCTAAATCAAAGTTTAGGACTAACAAAATTAAGGAATGCTCCCAAATATCTCCGCAACTTATGAACTTGAGTTTTGAAAAAAATATTTTTTATCTGATTTATGTAAAATTTTGTAGGACAATTGGAATTTACGCGGGAGAAACTGCTAGTAATAATAAATATTTTATGAAATATTATCATAAGGATGTCACACTTGTCGAAAAAGTGACTCGTGACTCACCTTTAATATTCGTGGATGTCATATATGGGGATCATATATAAAGAATAAATGTTATATTGAATGACCACTGAGTAAACTTAATCGAAAGTTGAGTAATTATTTACGAAAGTCATGGGCATCGCGGCGCTCGTGCCGCATTTTCGGGTCAATGAACTGCGCCAGCTGACAGTTTTTCGCTGTCAGCTCGTATTTTCGATTCATTTATTTATTTGAAAATTTGGCCGACAACTATGCCCCTAATTTTATCACATGAATATGATGACAATCGAGTGTTGTCCTTTAATATCATTGGTGACTCTCATCATCCTGTATACGTACAAATCGTAAGGCTTATGCATATAACATGAGCCGTGGTAGCTCATGGTCCGGGCGCTTGATTTCAATTCCGTTTACTCGGGACGAACCTGAGTCCGATCCCCGGTGCCGGCACCAATGAAATTCTCAATTTTCTAATTGTAATTTAAGTGCTGACTTACCACGCGCTCTGAAGGAAAACATCGTGAGGAAACCTGCATATCTTAGAAATAATATTTCAGAGATATGTGAAATCCGCCAATCCGCACTTGGGTCGCGTGGTGGATTATGCTCTATACCCTCTGTTTAGAGGAGGCAAAGGCCTCCTCTAAACAGAGGGTATAGAGCAGTGGGACAGTATAAAAATAGGTTGTTCTATGCATACAACTTTAGTCAGATTTATGTTCGGCCTGACCTATAAGCATTTTATTATTCTAGCTAGAGCATAAGGTAATCTTTAATTATTATTAATTGTAAATTAGAAAATGTCATGTCAAGGGTATGAATATGATTAATGTTTGGATTCCCAGTGGATACTGAAAGTAAAAAATTGTTTTTTTTTGTATTTGTGCATATCTGTGGAGTTTACCTGAAAAATATGTTGTTGTTTTACAAATAAATGAATATACAGAATGACCGTTGAATCACCTTTAATATTTTAAGACGTTATATGTGAAGATCATATATGGAGAATAAAAATATTATTAAAAATAAATATTAATTTACCACTGAGTAAACATAATCTAAAGTTAAAGAAATTATTACGCAATTCATGTTCAGCCTATCGGACACAGCGTGACCGGAGTGGCGGGGAGGCCGATGACCTGCATCGTGCTCAGCTGTGTAGGCACTTTATTAATCTATTTGAAAATTTGGCCCAAAACTATGCCCTTGATTTTATTACATAAATATGGTGGGGATCGAGTACTGATTGCTTTTCTTTAATATCGTAGGTGATTCACCAATCAACCTGTATAATATGGTTTATACATCGTCATTGGAAATCCTTAATTTACTGACAAAATAAAGTTTTACATCTTTATGCCCATGGTAAGTATGGTCCCGGTTAATCCATAGGTGCAAATTTTCTCTTTTGTCGACAGTCTCCATTCTAAAAGGTTTTTTATTTGCCTTGTGATTTTAAGTACACACAAACATTGCTTGCCCTTACTGCAATTTTTTGGTTTAATTTAGTTAGTCTAGTATGCAGAATTCAATCTATATTTTCTATTTGGTAACCGCGCAATGGATGATTGACAAGTCACCTACAAAAATGCGTATATTAAAGAAGAGCACTCGATTGTCATAATATTAATGTAATAAAATTATGAGCAAAGTTTTATGTGAAATTTTCCTATAAGTGATTGAAGTGTGGCGGCTGTGATCAATTGTAACGCCGAGGTCGTCGACCCCCTACGCCTTCCCTCTCGCTCCGGCCACGCGTTCCCTCGGATGATCATGAATTACGTAATATTTATTTTAATTTTAGATTACGTTTACTCAGCGGTCAATCAATATTTATTTTCATTATTCATAAATGATCCGCAAAATAACGTCTTAAAGTATCAAAAGTGACACCAGTCATCCTGTATATGTACGAGAATACTAAATGTGCCTGAATACTAGAGAGTATATACTCGCATAAGTAAAATTTGTCAGCTGCAATATTGTTTTTTGAGTACATAGTGAGATATTTCCAAGTAAAAGTAAAAATGTTAACAAAATTTAACATTCGCCATTAGAACGTTACTTCTGGATGTGAAAAAACAGAGTCAACGGGCTTTTTTGTAACAATAAAGAGGAATAACAAATTTAAACAAGAGGGATCACATTAATTGTAACGGGAGACCAATTATAAGTATCCAAGGAGGTTGGAGGGATTAAAAATGTTATGTTGGATTATCCGCAAATAACAAATGGCTTCACATGAACTCATATTCTTTGTTATTGAACATATTTGATGATACAAAGTAATTTATAATTTAGCAAAATTATAAATTCATACTTAAGATTAAATTTAAAGAAAAAAAAAATATTTTTGTAAGCTTTTACCACTTTGTATATTTTAATTTATAAAAATGTAAAATAACGCCCTCTATTAGAAAGTAAACAAAATACGTGTGGCGTATAATTTGAAATGAACAAATTGTTTAAAAACGACTAAAGATGTCACTATCACAGAAGTTTTTACCTGTATTAGCGGAACGTAATTTTTATTTTTAATTATTGAATTAAAAAGCTTAAACATAATTATTGTTAGGTTTCGGTAATAATTGATATAATTACCGCGAAAATTTATTAATATTTGTCCTGCAATAATGGAAATTCGACAAAAAAATATTCAAATCTAACGTTTGTCCATTTCCGCGTATTTACAATAAAACCATCACTGTACATTTATATAAACTTTTCTTTGTACATGATATATAATTTTAACAGACATGTACGAAGCACAAAAACAAATATGGCTTCAACATCCACAGGCATAACTTTTTCCCTTCTCTATTTCACAATCAAACAGAGCTAGCAGACCGCAAGAGACGGCAAATCCCAGTAATAACCGGACATCTTGTTTTTTTTCAACGCCGGTACATTTCTCTTCCTTTTTTGGCGTCTGTGGGTTGCCAGTATCAAAGCCGTGTTCCACACGTCTTTTTTTCAATAATCCTCTTTTGATTTTCGTGTAGTGATTAAACTTTGTCGTTTATTTTTTTCTAGCACCAGAGAGATGAAAGCCCTTTGATATACATACGTTTTAGTAGATGCTTTCGTTTGAATTTATTGTTCTTGTGTGGAAACATTTAGTAATATTTATTTCTTAATTAAGTTTGTTGTAAACGTCTGATCTTTCTTTAAGGTTTCGAAAACTAAAGTAAAGCAATTGTTTTAAATTTAGTCTATGATAATATTAAGCAAGATTATATCCTAGGAAATTAAACAGATTTTTTACGGAAAGGAAGGCAAACGAGCAGACGGTTCACCTGATGTTAAGCGATCTCGTCGCCCATAGACACACGCAATATCTAGAGAGTTGCAAGTGCGTTGTCAACCTGGGAAATTGGATGGAATAGGTTCATTGGATATGATGGGTGGGAATTAGGAATTTCGAGAGAAAATAAGTGGTTTAAGAGAAAGGTAGACATTCATACGTCCATTCGGCATCCCCAAAAGTCATGTATACTTTATTTTATGTCGACTTTATAAAGGATGGTGGCACTTCCTCGGACGAGCGCGGCCGTAGAAGTACAGCAAAAGCTGTGAAAAGTTATTATGCTCTACCAGCTCAGCAAAGATTAAGAGCACGTGCGTCTACCTGTAAAATTGGTTGTTTTTTTTAATTAGCCAATGCAACTGATATTTGGTCAGAAATGTATTATCTCACACAAATACCTACCGGTTGATGGCCTGTGTTGTTTAGCGGTATAGCAGGTCTGTTGTGTATAGATTATGGGCGTATCTAGGATTATTTTCCAGGGTGGGCACTAGTCCATTCTGGGGTGGGCACTAGATCATCTTGAGGTGACACTAAACTATCCTGGTGTGGGCACTAGACCATCCTGGGTTTGACACAAATTACCCGCCTTTTACCCATGGTATAGATGTAATAGGATCGAATCCCATAGAAGTTTCGATTAGTGCAACTTTCAGTGCTTAACTGGTTTTCCTGAAAAGTCAGGTAAATGGAGGATTGGATGAGAATAAAGAGTCTGTCCCCTATTCAAACTGGTCGTGTAGTACGCGAATATTTTTTTCACTTTTTCATCATAAAAAAAACTGGGGACACTTATGGCCGTTTTAAGTCTGAAAATTAACCATTTTTATATGGCAAACCGTACCAAGTTGTATCAAGTTCGTACATGTTTTTTGGAGACTAGACTTGTTATATTAACTACTATAGAAGTTATTTTCGTGAAAAAGTACCGTGT
>JAOCPS010162487.1:0-24614 GCA_025505425.1 Graphium colonna
TTATTCAAAAATCTCTACGTTATGAAATTATGCTGCCTTTACATATATGAAATAGGGTAATTTGTAAGAAAGTATCCTCAGTTATTTGAACCACTATTCAAAAATGATACTGAAAATAGATATGCCTTGAGGGATACAACCCGATTAAGAATATCTAAATGCAGAACAGCATTATTTAAAAAAACAAGCTCAAACACTGGCTCATACAAAATTATTTTTATACGCTACAAGAGTTTTTTTCCTACAAACAAAATATTTAGTATAGCGTGAGACTTTGTGACATTACTCTGTATGTAAAAAAATAATTAGAATTTATTAAGACGGTTGCTAGAGTTACCTTTTAATTTTTATTGCATGCCTAAAGGCGAAATATGTATGGTCATATGTTTTCTGTAACCAACATCTTAAGTATCATATTTTTTGCAAATAAATGAATTGGAATTTGAATTTGAATTTAAAAAAAAAATATAATCGGGTTCATTGGAACCACGGAATGCGTAGCAACACTGAATATTAATATCCAAGGGTGCATGTTATCCATAATACAAGTACACTCACCAACGGAATCCGCTAGCGAAGATGAAGTCCATGAATTCTTCAGAACATTCAACATAGTATTGGAATCAGCACACAAAAATATTATACTTATGGGAGACTTAGAGGAGGAGGAAAATTAGAGCTCCCAAACAAGATGAAAAACTAGTTATGAAACAATATGGCTATGGCTATATATAAGAAACGACAGAGGACAGAATTTGATAGACTTCGTTCTTGAATACAAATTTACAATTATAAATAAATGCTTCAAGAAAAAACAAAACAATGAAAAAAGGAGTGAAAATGAAAGAATAAAATACATTGAAGGTCTCTCTTTATTATTACCTGATCTACCTGTTTGTTATGAAAACATGTCAGATCAAGAATACTATGACAAAATAATAAATACCATCACACAAAACATGGCAGACAAATAAATAAAGTAAAAGAAAGTCATAAAATATTATCAGAACGTACGATAAAATTATTCTTTAGAAGAAAAGAATTACAGAAAACTAAGAATAAAACTCGAAATATGAAAAACTAACTGTTTGCACTCTATAAACAAGCCAACAAATATATAAGAAAGTTCAAAAAAGAATTTCAAAAAACTTTGAGCAAACAAAACATAGATAACAGATTTGGAGTAGTTGGGCAAAGACATCTTTCAACGAAGTGACATAAGTTTTGCAGCGACTAAATTCTCCACAAATCTATACAGAAACAAGACCAAAAACAACGATATGCATAATTTAAAAGTCAACATTAATAATGTCTGTGAAAACAATATCAAACCAATACAGAAAAAATGAAGTCATAGCATCAATAAATAAATTAAAACTAGTATAAAGCCCTGGTTCAGAAATCATCATCAACGAAATATTGAAAATAAGTAAAATAAGTTTGGCTGCACCTGTAACTGCACTCAATATGATATTGCATAGTTACAAAACAGCTTCGCAATGTTTATAATCGCAAATCATACTCATCTATAAAAAGGGTCACCCTAAGGATATAAGCAATTATAGACCAATGAGCCTATTACCGAGCCTCTACAAGCTCTTCTCTACAATTTTAAGAAAGAAAATTAGCGTAAAATTAGAAGAAAAACAACCTATAGACAACAACAAGCAGGTTTCTGAAAAGGGTTTTCTACAATAGATCACATCCACACCCTTTAATTGATCATAGAAAAGTATCAAGAGCAACAATGACCCTTATATATTATTTTTGTAGATTACCAAAAAGTTTTCGACTCGGTATCACACAGGAGTATATATGAAAGTTTAAGAGGAATAGAAGAAGAATACTTAAAGATCATTAAAAGCATATACCATGGCAATTCAGGTAGAGTTAAACTCTTCCCCATAAAAAGTTGAGTGAGACAGGGCGACCTATTATATCTTGTCATATTATTAGCCAGCTAGATTGGGACAAAGTGGGTTTAAACATACAAGGCACTTATTTAAGTCACCTAAGGTTCGCGGATGACTTAGTAATGCTATTGAAAACAAATTCACAAATACAGCAAATGATAAGATCTTTAAATGCATCCAGCAATAATATAGGCCTAGTAATTAACCTTACAAAAACAATGGTAATGACGAAGAGCTTTAAAAGACCAATAAAAGTTATTGAATATGAATAGAGCATGTAAGAAACTACATATACCTAGGGAAGACAATTTGCTTTGGTAGAAAAAACAACGAAAAAGAAATAAAAGGAAAGGCACAAATGACACGGAGAAGATATTGGAGCTTAAGGGAAATCTTTAAAAGCAATGTACCAATAAGTACAAAAACGCAGGTCGTGAACTCAAATCTACTTGCTTGACGTACGGCTGCCAGACCTGGAAGTTCACTGCAAAGGCAAAAAATATAATAAATACCATCTAACAGTATGCTTAAAATTCTGAAAATATACAAAATCAGACAGACCAAAATAAAGAATATAACAAAAGCAACAAATGCTGTGAGATATGCATTAAAACTAAAATGGATACGGGCAGGCCATATTGCGGGATTCGAAGATAACAGATGGACCGTAAGAACGACAAGATGGCTTGGCCCGTAAAGAAAAAGGAGCAGAGAACCTTTGAGATGCTGGGAAGATGAAATTAAAAGAACAGCCGGTCCATTATAGGTCCAAGTAGCTCACAACAGAGATAAATGAAATTCTTTAGAGGAGGCCTTCACCCATCAAGGGTTCCTGTAAGTTAATTTACTATGTAGAATAATATATTATTATCTTTTATTATTATTATTTATATAACAATTACTAACAAAAAATGTAAAATAGAACATAGGCTAATAATAAAACTTTAATTACTAACATTTCAAAAATTGTATTAAAAAAGTAAAGAAAGAAAAAAAAATACTAAAGAGAAAAAAACGTCGAATACAGTGTAAAGATACAGGAAATAAACAGGCTTTTTAATTTTAATATTTGATGTTGTTACACAATTCAAAGTGAAAGCGAATGAAGAAAAACGAAGAAACGAATATGAAAAATAATACAATGTTTTTTTCAGTGCATAGGTACTTTGCTATCAGTAAAATCGTAGGTCTCTAAAAGTTATTCTTTGCTATATCCTGTAATGCCAGAATAATAGTTTTAGATATAATTGGTAGGGATAATGTAGAAATAATTCCAGGGATTCGATACACTATTTCAGGACATTGTAGGTCTAAGTAGCTAAAAAAGCCAACTCAAGGCAGACGCTACGTCCCAACGGCTCAAGTTATAATTAGACAGGGACTACAGATTTAATAACTTTGAAGAAAACATTAAGTTTCGTTATTCTTGGCTATCTTCATGGAATAAAAATTAATAATATAATTATTGTTATTCTCATATATTTCGTCATAATTGAATAGCCGAATACTTTTGCAAGAATTGCTTACAGCTCGGAAGCACCATCTGCTGGAGGTCTAAGACAACCTGGACAAATGCGTAGCTGACAGGTATAAAAGCAATCGGCATGAAATATGTTTTAAACTTATGATAAATAGTAAATTAAAACAAACAAAAATAATATAATATGCAAAAACATTTGTAAACTACATAAAAAAAAATTATCAAAAGAATTCAAATAAAAAGTGTAATTAAATAAGACAAAGTATTTACTACCCTAAAATTAAGTAAACACTAAATTATACGTCTTGCGCTTCTAGAAAGTCCTTAAATAGTTTTTTTAAATATATAAATGTTACCATGACCAAAAAACATCTAACGGTGTTGGCAAATAATTGTAACTATGAGTCATTCTCGAAATGGGAGAGTTAACTCCTAGGTTAGTGCGGTGCATTGAAACAGCAAATAGCTTGTAGGTACCAACACGAGGCAATCTACTTGGTATTCTTATATTTTATATCTCCTGATAGTTTATCGCAGTCAGTTTTGTTATTTATTATCTTTTACAAGAACAGAATATCTAATTGCTATCTTTTTTATCTATTGGCAATATTTTGTAAAAGTTTAATTTATTTCTGTATAAATTAAGCTCCTAATGTTTTCTCATATTATACACTAGATTAGATAGGAATCGTTTTTAAAAGGAAGAAAAAAAATCGGTTTCTATGAACTTCGTAAAAAAGTGATCATACTTGGCGGCAATATTTTAAATGAACATTAAACTAAAGTCTTAAAATATAATGTTTTTAGAATTCTTCGGTATTTATTATAATAATCTCCAGCGACTAAAACGCTTTCAAAACTATTGTATTTATTTATAATATCCAAATTTCGTGTGCTCAAAACTTTTTACGGGAGTATTATTTATTTTGCAACTCGTTAGTATGGTATTAACATTATGATAAAAGGACAGCTGATAACATTTTTCTACATACTGGGTCGAATTGTTTTTCTTACACCACATAACTAATCTGCATAATCTGTAATAAGCATAAGTACCTTCAAATAGTCTGCGAATAGGGATATTTGAGAATTATACAAAATAATTTTTGATGTCATTTATAAATATAAAAAATATAACAGACCCTAGATGTGAGCCTTAAGGAATTCTGGAATGATTGTGGAATGAGGTCGATTTTTTACAGTTAACAACCACATAGGATTTGCGATTAGATGCAACTAATTTCAATTTCCTTAAATGCCAATGTCACGTAAGTTTTTATTCAAAATGCCACGATCAACCCTATCAAAGGTCTTTGACAGGTCTGCGTAAAATGGTTCAGTTTGTGTTAATACATGTTACTCAGACCTGTCTTTGATAGGGTTGATTAGTGATAAAGGTTCTCCACTCTAGGCGTCGAGCCGGTTCTATGTAGCATTTCTTTATATTCTTATAACGGTGATGTTCTTCGCTCTTTATACGCTTTCCGAACTATAATTAGAG
Source organism: Graphium colonna (assembly GCA_025505425.1). Lineage (NCBI taxonomy): Eukaryota > Metazoa > Arthropoda > Insecta > Lepidoptera > Papilionidae > Graphium > Graphium colonna. The sequence goes on from JAOCPS010162487.1 coordinate 4,895, forward strand.
TAAAGGATGCTATTCTTTCATCAAAAATCCGAGCAACGTGATCGGACCATCGGAATTGATGCCGCATGTACCTAAGCGTACTGAATTCTATCAAACTAGTGGATCTTAAGGATGACTCTAAGGCAATAGACGCAAAAGTGGTGGTCACCTTTTGGCAGAATATAAAATATTGGGAAGGACAATGGCCACACATACGGAGATCTTAGTGGCATTAAGTCATGGGAGTGGAAAATCTTGACGTTGGGCTTACCAAATTCAGCCATAGCTTCTCCTTGTTCTTTATTTCGACTACATAGCTGCACTAGGATAATATTGTGCTCACCAACTAACGAAACTTGTCGACTTGTTTTGGTATATCCTCTTCAGTTTTAGTTTTCAAATTTATATTTTTATTTTTCAAATTGTCAGTAAATTCAGCAGACTTGACCAAAATAAAGGGTAAACAATGTGGGTGCTAATAAATACGCACATAATATACATATTGCTTATTAGCAGCTTAACATATTCGATTTAAATTCGTTGAACCGTTTTGGCGCTGCAGAAGAACGAACAAATATATTTGTGTTTTTTCATTTATATTTTGAGCGAGATTGACCCAAATAAATAAAACAATACGAAAACTACAGTGAAATGTTCAATGGTGTATGAAATAGAATTATTTATGACATGAAGACCGATGCGAAAAGGTGTGACACGCGGATCCCCCGGAGCAGGGAGTGCTCGTGCTTTATACGGCTACTATGGACTGCTTTTTTTATTGCCGTGTAAAATCACGATTCATGTATATAAAAATATATAAATATTTGCGCATGCAATACACATTGCCGATGAAATGTCTTAAGAGCCTTTGCCAGCTTGATCTATTTGTTTAGGCCACAACACCGAAACATTCGTCCCTCGACCACTGCTCGTGATGCTGAAGCAGATTCATTTGCTCTCATAAATTATTTATAATTTAATGACTCGACACGTTCACTACAAACGTGTGTTTCTTAACGACGTGGATTAAGCTCCGTCGTCTAAAGTTTTTCATAATAAAATTACAATTACATTCATAATAAGTATGATTACATATACTTTAACATATGTTGAAAAACATATTTGGTTTGCCGGGTGAAAACAAATTGTTATAAAATGCATCTTACATCATACGAGAACGTATAGTATTGTAGCAACGTCTACCTTCTCTTTTGAATGTTTTTGTGTACTAACAAAGCGGACTCGTAATTAGCCCTCATACTGTATATTAGCTTTCCAAGGGCTCTTTTGTGGCATTGTGCATTCTCCGCTGTTATATTATTACTTCTCAACTAGTTTAATTTCTGACGCAACATTAACTTTTCGGTATTCCATATCTTATAAGAGTTTTATTGAAGAACTTTTTTTGTTCTAGTTTGGGTGTCAAACAATAGCGCACATTGGGCAGGCGCGAGAGGCCATGAGGAATTTCATTCCGTTTCAAACGAATCGAGCGTGAACGAGGAACTTTGTTAAATTGCATTTATTAGCAACGCAACGGATTGTTTATTCGTTATTCTGTATGCGGCTCGGTTTTTTCAAAGCCATATTTGCACAATAACCTACATTTGACAATAGAAAGGAAATGGTCACTTACCACGAGGTCCATTTACTTAGCGACTGTAGATTTCTAACAATACGCGCTTAAACCAAAGATACTTCAAAACGGTTGTCTGATAGAGCCGAAAATCATTCAAATCCTCTAGTGGTAAAAGCGACTGTAAGTAAACGTCGACCCTGAAATGTCCTCCTTGACCAAGTTCAGAAGGGCCTTAGAGAATCAGGACCCACCATTGAGAGTACTGCTAAATAACTCTACACAAGCACATAGGAATATCAGACACAACACCATAGTTCATCCGAGCCTCAGAGCACGGCGAGCAACCACCATGTACACATGCTACACCCGCGTTTCATGGCGGTTCTCACCGCCCCCAGCTATCGATTAAAACAATGTGTATGTTAACAAGATAACGCAACAAATAAAAATAATACTAAATCACTTAGTAGTGTTAGTTTGCAACAGAGGTCACATTGCAGCGGTTTAGTGGCAAGCGCTGTTCGGCAATCAAGCGCTACATCCGCTACATTCATTTTGTTAAGTTTAATCAAAGTGTATATTTATGCGTACAAGCTATCGACCTGTAAATAACGTTACCATGTAATCAAAAGCTTAGACATAACAGTAAATGAATGAAATTTATTATTAGTTTCAGTAAAATGTAATCAACGTTGAACACCGCTTGATGAATACCTACAAAGTTTAGGCGACATAGCCCCGAAATGTAAATTAATATAAAGCTTCGCATTTATTCAATGCAGGCTACATATAAGCTTTAATTGAACGTCGATCTACTCTAGAAATGGCTTACGAATAAAATAACACAGGAAAGAAAAATTCTGCGGGATGATATTGATTATTTTGTATAAATATTATTGTTAATTTACAAAAAAATTATAACAGTCATAAGACTTATAAGTTTTCAACAAAAGCTTCCACCCATTCCACATATTAATAGGAATTCTTCTCAGAATAGTTAAAGGATAGCAACTGTTTTGAAAGAAATCTTTTAATTTCCATCATCCAGTATCATGCCCATAAAATAATATATATTCCATTTGTGGTGCCCCAAAATAAGCTCCTGAGGAGCGTGGCCTTTCGAGTACTAAGCCGTTGCGGGACATTGGGCAGCTACGGCGCTTGCACTAGCCCAAAGGAAAACCGGTGATATTAAATTCTTGTTACGGTGCAAACACACAAGCCTCATGTAGTTTACGAACAAACTTCTATAAATAATTATCAGTGCGGCCGATTATGGCGTCCAAATTCGAAGCTCCTTTCAACTAGTAATAAAAACAAAATAACTTTTATATTCTCAATAATAATTCCCCTTAAAATATATAGATATTTGGAATAATTTTACAATCGCAAAGGAATTAAGGAACTAATGAATTAAATTAAAGGAATTACTTCCGCGAAGAGTGATACGCCTCTATATATTGAGGCATAAAAGGTACCATATATATACTGTTATTCAATCTTCTGATCGTTTAAGCAACCGCAGGGGTATGCTAATTGACGTGTGGGAAGAAAGGATATGATTTTACAGCGATCAATGAATTTTGTGATAGTTTTATGCATGCTTATTTATGTCACGCGGTGCAATAACAACCTTTTTAAATGTCCAATTTCTGACATCAAAATAATACCAATACGTACGGTAAAAAGGTCAAAAATCTTTCTTCAAAAGGGGTTATCGCTGTATCTTATCTGACGTTAACAAACTAAATATTAAATCCGTTTTCATGACTCGTATTAGGGACGTGAAAAGTAAAATCATGCATTAAGGGATGATGCCCGTAACAACTTGCTTCTTTTATCCAGGTTTTCGCAATCTTGCCTGCAGTCAATAATTAATTGCGTCACTAATCATGAGCCAAGTGCCCAAAGAAGAAGAGGGGGTGGGGGGTGGGGGCTGTATCAATAGTTCTCGATGTCAGCTGATAAGAGTCCGCGACTTTCTTACGTTTGCTTATCGGCTTCAACAGGCTTGCGCACGATTATGACTTCAGCCCCGATGTATGATATGTAAAGCTAATAAGATATTGTTTTTATAAAAGCTCTTTCAAGTTATGCCGATATTTTCACGCCTTCATATGACCGTTATATATAATTTACTTAATTACAGGTTCTTTTCCAAATATTTCTTGAAGTTCGAATTAAATGTTTTAAGTTAACAACCACATCATTCTACATTCTTGTTCTTCGTACGTCGACAAAATATATTTTTTCTCAGCTTTGCTCATTATGAGCTACTAACTCAAAATAATATAACGTTTTTTATATCAATTAAAAAATGGCTTGTCTACAAACGCTGTGAGAAAACAGTCTCATTTCTTATCATGTCAAGTCCAAAGATGTGCGTTTTAAGTTTGAGCTTTTTAGAGCAAATGGTTTCGTACGTGAATCATAATTATCTCGTTGGCAGAATATGTGCGGTGAATAAACGCTAAGATAATGAAGAAGATCTGGATATTTATATATAAGAAAACAAACCGATGAAGCTTTATTAGTTTACCAACGTAAATATATTAACATAATATTTAAACTTTTGTCCATAAAAATTCATACAAAGTAAAAGTTTTTCACAAAAAAGTTATATGCGTTTGATAATACAATTAACAACTACTGCTTTTAATTACTATGAACAGAGTTTCATTGTATAATTAAATATTAATATTTCTACGTAGATTATGAGTCAAAGCAGTTATTATGTTTCAAAATATTTGTGACGTTAGCTGTGAAAATAATAAAGCTGGTATAGTAATACATGAACAGTATATTGAGAAAAGTTAATAATATCTTTTTCTTTAACACAACATGGCGGTTGTTAAACATTAATCTGTGTGTGTGTGTGTGTGTGTGTGTGTGTGTGTGTGTGTGTGTGTGTGTGTGCGTGTGTGTGTGTGCGTGCGTGCGTGCGTGCGTGCGTGCGTTCGTTCGTGCGTGCTTGTGTGCGTGCGTGCGTGCGTGCGTTCGTGCGTGCGTGCGTGCGTGCGTGTGTGTGTGTGTGTTTAACCCTTCCAGGCGACAGATAAAAAATTGGGCTCGTAGGGCAATATTTGACCGCCCTTAACAAGGGGCAAACGAACGGTGTCAGCCGCAGTATGTCATTGCAACTATATTCCGAGTGGATAACCGATAAAGAGGCGCTTCATGTCGTGTTGCTTTCCTAGCGCTCTCTAAAGAACGACCTTTCGAGAAGCCACGATAATATTAAACCGACCCGCTGCCAAACCAAGAGTGCCTTTGGGCTCCATGCTCCAGTTCACGAAGTGTACTATTGATTGAGCTCGAGTTTTAAAATTTATAAAACAAAATTTCTTTTTAGTACTTTCGTGAAAAATTATGCCGACTAAAGAATTAAATAACCTTGAGATTTTCCAACGGTAAATGGCACGTAGCTAGAAGTACCAATTAAACATTTGCTTGCTTCATGATCGCAAGGCAAATGACCCACAAAAATCACTTTAGTCACAGTAGTGAAGTAAGTGATAGTATCACGTGTTTAAATACAACCATTGCCTTTTTTATAAATGCTTTGGTTTTACAATATTCTTCTTAAATATGTGTTACAACATTTGAATCAGTCAAGTTTTATAAACGTTGAAATGCCTATATATAGTCAAGTAAATGAAAGTGGTACTAAAAACTAAAGTAGGTAATCGATGTCTTGGAAACGAAGTGAATATATTATACTGAATGATTAATGTTTCACCTGCCGGCACTCGTAAGTCACGTACAGTCGATTCGTTTGAGAATATTTGATCTAAAAGATAATCCTTTATACTACATTACATTATTCGCGTATATATATTATATAGTTTGTCCATTGCCTCGTTGAAGTTACATAACAGAACAATTTGAATATTGTTGTTCGTATTTATTCCATTTTTTTTGTTTTCGCTTTATTTATTAGATCAATTATAGGAATATTTTGTTGTTCGAACCGACGGTCCGTGGTCAAATTCTTCATAAATCGGGTACGTGACTTCCAGATTTGTCCACGATAAACGCTCATTCGGAAAAACGTCAGAGTTTCGCGTTAGTGGAGTGGTGTAGAAAAGTTCCGGAGTTCATCGAAGCCCGCTTATTGGGACGCCAAGGCCGTCCGTGCAACGGTTGAGAGAAAAATCTCCACTGATTTATCGTTAACAAGACTTTTTACGAGCGCCTTCGAATAATTGATTGTATGATGAGTTATATCACCATCCCAATTGAGCCGTTTCAACGTTTACGTACTACCAATGAAATGTTACATTAAGGAACCAGAGACCGGGAATTTGATCTCCATTTCGTTACATTAACATTTCTATTTGTACGGAGGTGCTGATGTCTGACAATAGCGAGGATGCCGACGCTTCCGTCAATCGGTGACAACTGGCAAAAGCTCTGTACAGCGTCCTTTTAAATTTCTTAACTTTCGTACGTGAAAAAAGATATGTAATAAACACATGTTCATGTTGCAAATAAATTATGACACATAAGGATTCAAGAATTACCTTTGGTTGTTAGGCAAATTATGTCATCGTAGTTTGTTATGACTGGTAGTTATTACCAGAGGGGCGTCGTTCAGGAAGTATTTAAGACCCGCATTGGGGTTAGTTCAGCCAAGATTGCGACAAAGGGGCAAAAAGGCATTCGGCCGTGGCTTATAATGGAAATCGATTGTCGCAAGGTAACACCTATGCTGCCAACTTTATATTCTTGCGAGTCAATGTATTTTTTAATGTGAGTTTTTTTAAATAAAAATTGGTAAAACGATCACGGTAAAATACTACAATTCACATTGTTAAAATGTAATGTATCTACACTAATATTGAACATGCCGTTGGTAAGATATAGAATAACTTTAAACACGTTAGGCGTTATTTTAGACGTTAAATGCATCTATATTATAAGCTTCTTCTCTCAATGCTTTTTATGTAACTTTCTCATTGTCTTACTTAGTGAACTTCAATTTAGAAATGATAAATCAGAGAGCCGTGTTTAACTAACGGCTGTTTTACATATTAAAATTGTACAGCGGCAGGGAACGGTCGGTGGAGCGTCTTTTGGTCGTTTAGCCGGTTAAGCTTAATTAATGCTTAGCGACAATTGGTGGGGGATTCAATGCCGACACAATGTCGCAACCCGCGACGCGTCACTCCGCTGCGAGCGTAGTAAGATACAGTCGCTGACTTTCATTACTCTGTTTAGTAGACAGAGCCGCAAGCGTATATATACATCCCAATGAATGGAAATGTGAATGTTATTGTGCGAATTTGTAATCTGTCTTTTCCACTCGGAGTGACCTATGTGTTCAGTTATTTATCACTGACACGAAAGGTGCGTAGTGAAAAATTAATATAATTAATAATTTTGTTTTGAAATGTTAAAATATGGTACAGAAAATTTTGTGAATCGATAATAAAAACAGCTTGACGAGTTTTAAAAAATTGTTAAAAACTTTTGGTATGTTACGAGGCGTCACATTTCCATGATGAGGGAAATATTTGAGGACAGTGGGTTCGTCGTAAACGAGATATATCGCCCAAGTTTCCATTTGATATCTGCTTCGAAACTCTGCGTTTTGGCGTAAAATAAACATTTATGGCATTTCCATAAGAGCTTGTACAATGGACAATTCATTGTATGGAACATAGGGGCGATATTTCGGTGACAAAAAACAACAAGTGCGCCCGAGGGCGACGTGCTGTGTTCTAAGTTTAGTCGGCGACAACAGGAACAGGCGGCTCTTCCTACGATCCTGTCCGGAATCGAAGAGGCAAAGGTTCAGAACGTGCAATCCACTACGAGTACAAATCTTAATTAATATTTATCAAACAGTTTACAGAAGATTAAGTAATTCAATTTTTACATACGGTTTAAAAAAGAAATTAAGTGATGCGATTCAGAACATAATAAAAACTATCTCATATGATACTACAAAAAGTTTTAATTGTGACAATTATTTCATATAATAACTTTTGCCGTTGAGTTCACTTGTATTATTTTCTACTTATTGCTCCCTTTCTGTATTCTGACCATCAAATTTCTGTATTATGGTCTTTACTACAAGTAGTTTTCCTGGAATAGCTTTGTCTCGGGAGTTGAACTTTCTCTGAAACTAATTTTGCTTGTTTTTTCCATATCATCATTAATGTTTATGCTAAATGTTATCATAATCGTTTGAGTAAATAAGAAGTGAAAGCAATTAACAATCCAACAAGCAAAATTTTATATCATTAGCAGTAATCAAAAATAATGTAGTAAGATTCTGCAAATTGAGCATTCTGTACTTATTTAGGAATAAAATGAAAAAAACTGCACACTTCTAAGGTGAATTTCGCACAATGTACAACGTATGAATGCATAACGATGAGAAGAACACACTCCGTTCTCGCAAGTATATAAGTGTAAATATTTTAATAGCCATAAAATTCGAATAAATCGCCTACCTGCAGGATACGGTACCATAGGCGGGAAATGGGTTATCCTGTAAAGGGCGATTGCTCCGGAAGGAAGCAATGTAGTTGCCTCGCAGTAAATAGAGTCTTGTATTTAGTTCTTGCCAGTTGTTTTTTTATCTTCGGAAAATTACTTTCGGTGGTCGTTTCAACGCACGGGCATTGTTTGTTTTTAACGATTGCAGAGTGCATTTGCGTTGAAGTTGGAAAACTGGCTCAATTACGATTTTTTCAGTTATGCTATGCATTCTTTCGTAGTGGATTTGCATATGTATTATTAGGTAGAAATATCAAACAAATATTACTTACAAAACTATATTTAAGTAAATATGCTGAAACATACGAAGCCGTCGAAGAATAAAATACGCTTGGCTTGTGACGTTTCCAAATGGTTTACCAACGGTTAACTCATTTCCTTCCTATGGCCTTCTATTTGCGAATACTGCGCCCCTTCTGTTAACCACGTTACCTTCCTAAAGCGAGAAATGTACCTGAAACTCTTTGGATCTAGTGTATCCATGGCTAAAACATAATAAAAAATTAAATTCGTAAAATTTTATCAATATACATTTTTCAACCAATTGATTTGAAAGCGAATAAAAAATTCATTCGTTTTTGTTCATGTTAAAAGTTGAAAAATTTACACAATACTTTTTTATACTCTTGAATCGCTTCGTATAAAAGGCATTAAACTGTGCACACAGAATATTCATTTGTTAAATAAATCTTTGGTTTGTCCCAAAAATATGATAAAGTATCACGTACGAGCATTCCATTTGGTCGAACAGGAAAATCCCATAATCCTTACCATTAACGCGTCTGGGATCGTACGCAGTGGTGCGTGTCATAAACTGCTGATCCTTCTTTGTCAGGCTAATGGGCTTCGGGACATTTGGTGGCCAGCCCATACAGCGAACAAGGTCATTCATTACAAGAGACAAAGGTTATTGACCGATAATGCCGAATATCTAGAGGCTCTATGCGTTCAAATATCAAACAAGTTGAACAACTTGTCACTTTAGGGTGTAAATAAGTTTTCTTAACCATGTTTTGGTTAACATTGTGTATCAGTAACGGGTATATTTTCATTTGATTACACAAATGTCCAAAAAAAAATATTTTAATGTGAAAAAAGACAACGAGTAACTGAGAATATGTTTTTATTTTGTTGTAGAAAGAATCGCAACAATATTTTGATTGAAATTAAATATTTATGAGATTGATTGGATCGGCATCTCATAAAGGAATCTGTTTACGAATTTTATTAATGATATTGTTATTTATATAAGAATAATCATTAATTGAGAACACAATATTTGTCTACACTCACATAAACGCGTCGGCGTGACATTAATCAGTGTCAATAAGTCCCGCAGAGGTTTGTTTTGACACTTAGGACGGCGCATTGATGTTGTGATTTTATAGGTAAATGATATTTTAAGTTGATTTGCGGCTAAATTATTTTGAACAATATATTAGGTATGACTCCAAGTTTCGTTTAGGAGCCATATTTCAGTTAATTGATACTGGATTGTGAGTCGCGTATCGATAAGAGACATCGATAGCGTTTTATTGTTTGCACTCAATCTCCCTGCGGGTTGATAATTTACGTTATCGGACGAACCTGATGAAAATTCAGCAAATATTGTATTGACAGAACTTGTACTAGTAAATATGCTACTACTACTTCTAGACATTTGTATTCTTAATAGGCTAATGTATGTTTGTAACATCTAAAAAAAGTTTTTAAGAAGCAGACTTATTTACAGAATATAAGTGGATAGAGATCAACAATACAATACAATTTATGAATGAGAAGTAAGTTGTATGTCTAGTGAATGAACTAAAAATAATTGGAATGGATAACGCCCAATAACGCGCAAAATTAGAGTGAGGGTTCCGTGGCGGTAATGAGGATAGAGGTGGCCATAATTTGGGCAAATGGCGACGCGCGAGGTGTTAATGAGATTGTGTCACCGGATGAGGTCACCGAAAGGAGTTTGTGTGTGTCAATGCGTGAGTGTATGAGCGTGTGTCAGTGCGGCGCTATCCGTCCACTGAAATCGCCTTCGCCAAAAAATATGTCGTGACCAAGAATGAGATCGACTCCGTCATATCCAATATGCGCCACATTTTCAAGAATGTCGCATTGATCAATAGAGTTAATACGGGTAGCGATCACCGTCTTGTAAGTGGCACCCTTAATATAAATATTTAGGTCGATCGCGTGCGGCTAGTGAAATCGACTTGAAGACCATTACGGTCCCAGATCTAAGCTGGATGCGAAACATTTCAGTTAGAACTACAAAATCGATGTCCCATGCATAACATTGCGCGCTGAATTAGCGCTGAAGTAGAAACGAGCTGATCATGTTTCCAGATGTAACAATGGTCAATGGAGCCGAAACTTGTTAGAGTAGAGACCGCCTCTATCCTCGCGGCAAATGTACTGTAGGTTGCTATGCTGTGCAATAAATTAGAGATATGAGAACGGTGGCTAGATAGTTGGCACGCTTTAAAGCAGGCTTAATTACAGCAGTGGACAGCGATAGACTGATATTGTTGTTGTTGTCATATTGCTGGCGTTTTACAAAACAAACGTTACTTAATAGCTTCTAGCCATTAAAAGCGCTTATAGAAATACTTGACATAGTTTATTCCTCGAAATTTGATAGTAATTGGTTTTAAAGGGTGTTTACTAAGATCGCTTTGGCAAAACATACTCCCTGATGAGACCTCATGGTGTTTGGGCATTATTGAATAAAAGGAACGCGAGGGGCTCGAGCCCAAGAGGAGAGGGGAGAATTGCATTATGCGCGTACGTCGGCAGTCATCGTATATCGCCATCGCTTGGCTTTCTTGCGTGTCGCAACGCTTCCAATGAATCGTTGCGCAGGTAGCAAAGTCGCTTTTGTTTTGTTACCGGTGCACGTAATAATATTGTGGCATAACGGTATGTTTTTGTAACATATGGTTTAATATACTCACACTTAAACCAACCTTATGAATTAGCAAATAAAATAAACCAACTTAATACGCTTTATATTAAACATTCAAAACCGAACCCGTAGATGCTACTTATTCAGATCTCAGTTTTGGTTTTTATTTCGTAAAAAAAATTAAACCATCCTGCTAGTATCCGCTTTCAAAAAAGTTAAGCATGAAGATTGATAAAACAAGTAAATGAACAGATCTCATTGAGGATCATTTCGTCTCGTTAAAGACATAAAAAGTTATATTTCACTTAAAGAAAACCACAAATAGAACGATCATAAAAAAGTTAAGTTTATTAAATATTTATAATATTTAAAATAACATCATTAACGTTTATATTTCCTAGTTTGAGAAAGACATGTTCCAAATAAAAATGTAGATCCTTTAAATTTACCATTCAGAATCCAAGTTGCAAAGCGCACATACTTTTATTTTACTTTCCCGCTCAGAATAAAACACTTTTTCCATTTCAAACTAGTGAATACACTTCAAGACCCGTTCTGCTGGCTATCATTGCGGGCAAGTTTGAAAACTTACTTAAGAAAAATGTCCTGGCAGGAAGTTTAAGCGGCTACGATGTTGAATTGATAATGCAGACGGTATAAGGTGAAACGGGTGCATGTGCAAGTTTCTAAAATACTAAACTAAAACAACTGTACTACTGACTAATGACCATAATATATTATGTTAACACTTCTGAAGTGTCCGCTCCGATCCGCTTAAATATTTTATTCTGAAATATGACATTACGACATTTGTTTTTGAATAATGTATAATTTCAACATGCTTGCAAAATTAAGAAAACATATCTAAGAATAATTTAATTTCAAACATACCGTACAATTAAAGAACGTTAATTCGAATGCACTATTGGTAATTTTAAAACATCGGATAAATATCAAACAGAACACATACGGACAAATAAAACCTTAACCGCCCCATTTGTTGATTTACAAGTGTATCCGGCAACAGATGGTATCCTTTTTTGAGGGTTGATATAAAAAAAGGATTTACGAGAACAGACTCCGTTGCTATGTTCGATTTTTGGTCTTTTGACAACGCATCGCGAAGGTCTTCTTCTCTTTTCTATCCGTCATTGAATCGCCGGCGACATGCTACTGATACCAGGAAGTTTTTAAGCCCATTATCTAACAATTTTACTAACTTTACAACGTTAATTTCATATCAGAAGGTTTTGAACACTTTTGAAGTGGGCAAGTCAAGGGTTTATCATGAAAACAGTTAGGAGTATGATCTGGTTGTGTTTTGAATGTTTGTTAATGGTGTAAACAAAAAATCCCAATAAGGTTAAAATATGGAAAAGTTATAAGCTACACCTTAGATATATAGCATATAAAAATGTAACACTTTTTTACGTTATGTATGAAGCTTATTTTACAAACTTTCCAGGTATTTGGTCGATCTGATGGGGGTAGTTTTATTATTAACACCCAACGTTTATTGCTGCTAATACTATAAAAAATCTATTTAGTTGATATATTACAAATATATTCTTCGTGTAGCAAAATGCACCAAAAATAATTGTAAACAACACTAATTCCGACCAGAATCTTATTTAAATATTAACTTGATTTAAGTGAAAATAAGGTTATGCAATATGAACAAAATATAAATAAAAACATTTCACGTTGTTACCTGCACAATACCTGGAGCCCCGTCGGCTATTTTTATGGGGGTCAAGATCTCGGCGTGGATGTATGCATGTGTAGACATCCGACTGACTGACGATTCATTGTGTACAAGACCCATTGCGGCCTACTTTGTGTATCTGGGCCCCCTTTAATTGCCCTAATTACCTTGACGAACGATTTTCACAAGCGCTCGGCTCTATGTAAGCCGAGCTGCATTTGTATGCGTTTGTGATTTTCTGCCATGATTAGGGTAATGCGCTATGCTTACTGTAGCTTATGTAAGCCTGCTAACAGGTGGCGATAATATAAGGTAACAATTAATATTTCTACCGCATTGAGAGTATTTATTTTCTTTTAACAAACCGTGAAATTGTAAAAAATTCGCTCTTAACGGAATTACAATTTATAATTTTAATTTTGTGTAAATTAGCAAAGTGGCCTAAGTATAATTTGCCAATGCATTTAAATAACGATTATTTATCGTCACCTATTTTATACAGTTTGATGTATTGATTTAAGTAATTATTTAAAAATCTCTCAGGTTACGTTAGAATTTCAAAGAAAAGGTCCATGAATCGTTGAACATGATCGTTAAAATGTCGGTTCCAGTTGTCAAGGACATCTTTGGCCGTCGTTTTAGGATGTCAGTGCCTTCAAATATCCTAAAAACTAACCCATCTTTCTTTTGCTCTTTGGGTTGCGAAGATCCGAAACCAGTCATTCCGTGTAAAGACTGACGCTTAGGCAATATTTGATTGGATAAGAAGCCGACCTAAAGTAATTTGGAAATAGGGCTAGGAGCCCAAAGCAATTATACGTAGGTACTTATGTTAGGTTCGCACATAACGTTACGTGTTCCGTCGCTCATGGATACACACAACACCCGGAGAGTTGGGTATGCATCATCAAGCTGTTAAATGTTGTAGAACAGGTTTATTTAAAGCTTTTTCTTGAAATTATTTATGTTTACATTATATTTTTGTTTTATTATATTATGAATATTTCTATTAAATAAAATATTGCAAATAATTCTATACTATAAGAATGCATACTTCTAAAAGTAAACTTGAGGAATTAGTGAGTTAAGCGATAAATAAGCGGTATCTTTTACACTAATATTACAATATTTTTTGTCTTTTTAAGGACGGGATTGTAATTTGGCAATAATCAGAGTTCATGTAGTAGTACATTCCGAAATGCTGATATAAAAAATGTCAAATTTGGACTGCCACTTAGCTTTATTCTTAAATGTGAATGACAAACAGGGTTCATATTTTGAAACTATGCCAGTTGCTAGCAGCGAGATCATCTAATCACGACCTGAGGACGGGATTAACGACAGTTAATTTGAACCGAACACTCATTTAACATGGAGCAAAAGGGCACTGAAGGGCGCAAAAGGTCAAAAATTAAAAAAAATCTGCGAGGATTGGTGCAATGAACGGTGCGCTCATTTCATGGTTGAATTTTGTTTGTTCTTTCGCTGCGACGTTGTTTGAAGTGCTCGCTTTGCTACTTTATAGCGCAGTCGGCCAAGCTGCCTCGTAAATATTCGACAATGTGTCTGCGATAAGCGTGTTTACATCCAATGAAGATAAAAAAGTCATTCAAAGGACACTTGCCAAACTTTTTATTATTCCATATAAAGTTGCGACACACCGCTGTATGGTAATATTCTGCTTTCAAATTGGTACCGATTTTTTGATGCAATAATTGTCACCTACACTAACAACACCGTTCCTGGCTCGCGGACTACTTTTGGAGGTTTTTATAACGTTATGGTTTTGGTAAAAATTTATTTAAAAAAATCGTACACATCAGACTTACCTTAAACGATGCAGCTGTAGGCGGAGAACCTTCTCGTTGGAGCAGGTGAATGTGATAAGAGTTATGCAGGAAGATTAGTGCGTCCGTAACGGATAGGATAAAGGAGAGCAATCGGTACTCGATTCTCATCATAGTTATGTAGTAAAATAGGGGCGAAGTTTTTGACCAAATTTTTCAATAAATGAATTAAGTGTGTCGGCTCGGCGTGGCGCCTGATCACAGCTGAACGGCCTTTCCTCTAACTCTGGCCACGGCGTGTGCGCTATGAACATGAAATACGGAACAATATTTTAACTTTATATTTATTATGTTTACTCACTGGTAAATCAATATTTTTTTAATAATAGTTTTATTCTGCGCATTCGATCCCTAGACACGACGTCTAAAATATTGAAAGTGCCTCACAATTCACCTTGTATATATAGGAGAAACAACGTTATTGAAAACATTTAATGTCTTAGTTGTTATATGTTATTCTTACGTTTCATCCAAAATTTTCCAAAGATCAACTTTTAGTAGAAATCTTTCTATAATAGACGTTGGACGAAATTAGCAGTTGGCAGAATAATTGGCAGCTATGGCGCCCGAGGACCAACTGGCCATTGTTCATAAAATTTTATCGCAATCATTATAACCAAGTGAAGTTATACGTTAATTTGAACTTTAAGTGTGTAAGCTTGTACAAAGGACTTGAATCCAAAACTTTGGTAGGATAAGCAGCAAAAATAAAGCTTTGACGGCTTAAGTCGCTGAAATTGCTTAAATTTGCGAATATCCGTCGACGTAGCATTGGGGCAAATGCAACTGTGCGATACGTCCTCGCTCGAAGGCGGTTAAGAGCTTTTCACACACGCTTTCACGCTCAATTTGTTCTCCTGCAATTTTTTTTAAATCTGTTCGCATATAATAACATTTTTTATGAAGCTTGATAAATATTTTGTTCCATTTTCCTCATTCCATAGTGGCATAAAAATGTCTACAATCCAAAGGAATTCGGCTTAAGAGTAGTTTAAACTTTTCCTTATAAAAATAATCTCAAGTAACTAACAGCTTTCATATCAGTGTGGTAATAAAAATCTTTTGTTTAAGTAAGATAAATGCGTCAATGTATGCGTTATAGTACGAAAAAAGATATTTCTTTGCATTCGCAGGAAAGAAGCCGTATTTCATATAAAAAGCAGAGGGATAAACACATTTACTTTACACGTTTCCAGTAAGGTATAGAAAGTGCTCGAATATTCCAGCTGGGCCATATCTTTCACCACAGTGTTAGTTATTATTGCTAACGAATGAGTCAGAAAATTAGTTTTTCTATTAAAACTTCAAAAAAGTACAAAATCGAACACTTTCAACTTTAATATATTACAAGCTGTTAGACAAATATTAGTTGTTAGTAGAAGATTGTGACACTTCAGAAATTCAATAGTAACAGGAGTGGGTCCAATTCAGACCGGAAGTATTAGATCTATAAATAATTTTATCATATTCGGGAATTTGTTATTAGCATGATATTTTATAATAAGAAATAAGCAGAAAAGTGTCAATAAATTCTTTCTAGGATTGAAGATTCCGTAGATTATTTATTGCTTTCAAAAACTCTAGAGTTACTTTACATGAGCTTTAAATCTTTGAACTTTCAGGAAAAGTTTAATAATAACTCGAGAGATAGAAATATATAAATATTTATCGTTTATACGTAATAAGAATTCTAAGCGTCAAGATCAAATACCCGCGGTGGAACGGCTCAGTTCGGGTTTAAAGTAACAATCGATTTACAACCAAAATAGGACAAACTAAGTATTTGTACATTCAATTTCAATGTTCTGAAGTTATAAATTACAATCAAATATAGGACATTGAAGTGCTTTAATTCGAGAATGCTTAAATCATTTTTCCTTTGTCTTTTCAATCAAAGTTCCTATTTATATTTATTGTTATCATATGTTTTTAGGTCTTTATAGAAGTTGTGCTCAAAAGTTTATATCGGTATTTATTGAATTGTTATAGGTTTTACTATTGGGTTCTATATTATACAGTTTGTAGAGTATAACACGACATTTAATGTAATTAAGTTTTGGAAGAACATACCGACAGTGAATAAAAAAATACACATATTGGAAACCTATGCCAAATATGGTTTAGTAATTGTTTTGGATTTTATTGCTATTTAGTTAATTATATTTTTTATTACTATCATATAATGTACTATAAAACAAGTAGAAGCAGATGAAAACGGACGGTCGGGCCGTCCCTTTCATCGCAGTGTCTGTTATGCTAATGAATGTATCAAATAATCAGTCTGTCCAATTAGTCTTTAAAAAGCCGTTTACAAATTACAAGTTGTTAGACGAATATAATTAGTTAGAAGTAGATAGTGACATTTCAGTAGTAAGGGGCGTGGATCCAATCAGAAGAATTGGAAGCACTCATTTTAAGATCTATAAATAATTGTATCGTATTCAGGAATGTGTGTCCGTATGTATTAGATATATTATAATAAGAAATAGGTAAAATAGTGTTAAAAGTCTTGTTTTAGGCATTGAAGATTATTTGGTTATTCATTCGTTTAAAATTGTCTGGTCTGAGAATAAAGATTCAACGCTCAGGTGAAAAATTATCTGAATTTTAATTCGCTTAACTTTCATAAAAGGTTAAATGACAACTCTGAGCGTTCAGCAATTTTTACAAACTTTCTCATGTTCTAATATGTAGTTTATTCGTCTGTGAGCGGAGAGAGCGCTATGTGTCGGAATGAAACGCCTGCGGTAGAGCGGCTCAGTTCGATTTTCACGTCACAATCGGTTTACAACAAAAACATAACTTGTATTTGTACGTTCCATTTCAATGTTCCGAAGGTAAAAACTCCAAAATATGGAAGGAAATAACGGCATTTATTGAAAATTGTTATTGGTTGCTACTATATTAGATGTCTGTGAGATTATTATAAAGCCAACATTTCCAATTATTCGAATCAATGTAGGTTAGAATAAATTAAAGTTTAAAATAAATATACGTTTTATTTAAAGAAAGAGGTGGTAATGAAATAGCTTTAAAATGAGGATAACGCGTAATTCTTCCATTAATTTATCCAAATCCAGTGAATGTAAGCAGATTCATTTTTCATTAAAAATGTCATGATTCGCTATCTCACTCGCCTTGAGCCCAACCTTGAACAATATATAGACATTTGAATCATCGCTCTTTGCCTGGGTCTTATATTGGTCATCGCGTAAGACTTTTATGGGAAGACATAGTCCGTTTAAATTAACTAACATGGTAACTTTCTAGAAATAAAATCGTGTTAAATAAAGTTTTAATAAATAAAGATGTTTTTATCAAATACCTATACTCAATACAAAATAATAGAAATTCAAATCATTTAATTATTCACTGTAATTAAGCTACGGGTAGATTTTTTTTAAGAAATTTAAATACCGATTTTCTGAAAATACTTGAAAATGTAATGTTACATTCAAAAAAATAAGATTAATTTTGTACGATTCTGTAGCGTGCATGAAATAAATGATGCGCAGCAAATATAAATCATTTATTTTCGTAACTAGAACTCTACAAATAAGCTAATGTTTCGGGGTTTATTTAGTAAAATCCAATATTTGAAGGAAACGGAAATTATTAGATAAAACATCTTAGAAATATAACCTACTTCAGACATATTTAAGTGAATGTGTATTTAAGTATATGTATTTGTACATCGTTTTATTTCACAAGAAGTACATATTTTTTGCCAAGTACAATGTAAATGGTGTAAAAATTTCATAGAAAAGAAATAGTCGCTAAAATCAGCAGATAAGAAAAACTTCTGTATTATTTCATTTCCTATGGTAATATAAGTAATAAGATTCTCACTAAACAAAGAAACGTATTATAGCACGTAGAAACAAATGATTGCCGGTGAGTCATTGATTTTAAAACGGCCCACTAATTTTACTGCGAAGGCATGGTTTGAAAGCAGGACACGTCATGGGGACCGTTTATGTTGCAGCTTATGCGACATTATTATGCGATAGTTGCTGAAACATCGAAGAGTCGTGTCATAAATTTGTGGCCGCATCGTCCGACATGGCGGGGTTTAAAACGGATTCTTTATTCGGCCCACGATTTATGGGAAACATTAATAAACATTGGTTTTTAAATCAATCCCTGCAGCCAGTGTGCGATGAATATTTTCGAACAGCCCTTTTTATTTTTATTAAAATCTGAAAGCGACGATGACTCAGTGATGCAACGTGCTACCTTTTTGTAGCGATTGACGTTTCTTACGTACTTTAAAATTCAAAAATATATATATTTCCGCTCGGCTCTTTATCGTTGCAGTCTGAAGTTAACTAGCCTAAACAATTTTAAATCTTTATATGATGCCTGGGGAGTCGCCTTCATATTCGAGGACTTTATATGTCGGGATTATATATGTAGAAAAAAATATAATTAAAACATAATATTAATTTACCACTGAGTAAACATAATCTAAAGTTGAGCGTTTTGAAATTAATTAAATTTCAAAACGCATGGATATCCAAATGGTAACTACGCATGTTATGTTGTGTTTAAAAGAGCTTTATTTCGAAGCGCAAAGGCTTTCATAGTTTTACTCATTTTTCCTTTATACTTTAATCTTTTCTTAGGACATGCAAAACTAGCAAGGTAATAAAACAGGATTATTATTCAATACGTCAAATTCACCTAATGAAACAAAGTTAAATAGAGAAGAACTGAAAACGCTGTTATTTTTGGCGTATTTAAAAAAGGGAAGCATACTTATGTAAAACAATTGAATCAAATTAACTACATGTTTATTATATAAGACAAATCTCAATAACTGTTCAAAATATGCACCTTCTCGTTACATAGTTCACCACGTTCTTTTTATATTGTTTCTTAGGCGGTTCAAAACGAATATATCACTTTAAGGTTTCAAAAGCACTCTTTAATTCTTCTCTGCTTACGTACACAAGACTCCTCACCCCATAAATAAAAAGCACGCCCCTGTCACAATATGCGGCATTTGTGTATTTATGATACGACTCAATCCGGAATTATGCACGCGCGAAATTGCGGAAGCGGCGCATGCGACATGCGCTCGAGCGAAAAGGCCCTCCTACTCCCGACAACTGAACAGAGTTAGCGCTTTAGGACGCGCGACAGTGGCGCCTGCGATCTGTGTCGATAATGTGCGGAGATTTGTATTCGAAATAAAACAA
>JAOCPS010162488.1:0-14558 GCA_025505425.1 Graphium colonna
ATTATAATTATTAAATATTATGTCAAGATGAAATTTATTTTTATTAGAATTATTAAATTGCATATAATTAGTTTTAGTTATGTTTGCCTTCAGATGATTATTTTCCATCCATGTAATAACATTTTTTACTGCATTTTTAATGTCATCTTCATAGTCTGCTACATTCTTATATTTATTACTTACTACCAGAGATATGTCATCAGCACTAAAGAAGCTGCATTTGATTAACATCTGATATATATTTCATTTCCTGAAAAAGGCTATAAATGTTTGATTACTTTCTTTGACTGACAAAAGGCGATTGATATTGTTTCAATACCAGAGCTAATCAGACGCCTTCGAAATTTCTTTCTTTGCATGCGGAATATAGATGTAGGTACGTACATACGTTATTCTCAAGGACGTACACCCAGAGGCCTTAGCACCCCTATTTATAGGCTACATCAAAGAGTTAGGAAATATAAATGCCTAAAATTCAAATATTATATGTTCTCAGATTACACTGTTCTCATTTATCATGGAATTAATTGGAATAAAGTGAAAAATTGTTCGGATATTTATTAGATAGTTATTTTTAAGAACAGTTCCAGCAAGGAGCTTCTAATTACGACTAACAAAACACTATGCCGAAGCATTTTATCATACTGTGTTTTTTCTTGTGGTTCTGCTTCCAACACTTTTCTTATATAACGAATTAGCCCGTGCATGTTACGTGCCTAGCTCCTCTTCAATTGAAACGCCTTTAACAAAAACGTATATCTCAGTTAAAACTTAAACGATACGTAAACGAACGGAGATACGTAAAAAGAAAACTAGGGAAACTTGAGAAATTTATACGAAGAAATCGTATTTGCGTATATCTTGAGTGAGGTACAATTTAGATGATTTCCAGTGATTAATGATAAGTCCGTACATCAATATCTTCAATATAAAAAAAGAATAAAGCAAATCAATACCAGTCAAAAGAATAACCGGCAAGTATACGCTCTCTTTGTATAATATTAGGACTTTACCCATGAAATTGCCGATCATCAGTACTGGTCATTTCAAATTAAAAAAAAATTTAATGGCTCTGTATTCCCAAATTACTTTTGTTTTAAAAACATGACATTCTTTTTACATACTCAGTCTATTGTTTTTGATTAGCGTTGTATTTTCATTATATTTGAACATTTTTCGTCATAATGAATACTTTAAAAATTCGTGTAATTATGGAATATGAATTCCGTCGTGGCACCAACGCGGCAGAATCGGCAGGTAACATCAATAACTTTACGGAGAGAACTGTACAAACGAACGCATAACCCGTTATTCGTGTTCCCGCTTCCATTCTGGAAATTTTGACTTGAAAAGTGAAGCTCGTGGTCGTCCGGTGATTTTGTTCAATAACGATGAATTAAAGTCGATTGTGGAAGCTGACCTGACTCAGCCTACACCTTAGCTAGCAGCAGCTTTTGATATTAGTATCAAAATAAAATTGAGTCATTTGTGACAAATTGGCAAGTTAAAAATCTTTATAGATGGGTGCCCAACGAAAATTACGATCACCATCGCAACGTACGCGTCAAGACCTGCTTCGCACTGCTCAACAGTTAAATAAATTATAAATTTGAACGGAATTGTTAAGTGCGATGAAAAATGGATTTTGTTTGACAATCGAAAGCGCTCAGCAAGTTGTTTAGATCCTGGTTCAGCACCAAAGCAATTCCCTAAACAAGCTTTTGCAAGTGTTCATATTATGCGTATTATTATTGTTTTCGTTATATTAGTGTTTTATTTTGGAAAGATATTAATGTTTTACGTAGATTCACTATATATTTTTAGCCAAAAGGTTAAGGTAATAATATAACTATTTATTTTAATAAAATGTTGCACTCCTTTGGTGGACCTAAATAGTAACCTGCCTTAACTATTTTGCAAAAAAAATCCTAAATCGGCTGCCAATCTCTAAAACAACAATCCAGAGCATATAGCCTCATCAGGTAGTTGTCTAATTTGAAAATAAAATAAAACCCAGACAGAAGAAGTTTCTTTTTGTATTCCATTTCAATATAGTAAAACAGATATTTATTTTTATAGAAATTCTATATATTTCATTTTTGTTAGACTTTACGGAACAAATACAAAATTAAACATTATTAACTTTTTTCTTGTAATTAAGATGTAATTATGTATGAATGTAAGGTATGTGAATGCACTCAACATATTTTATGTGCAAAATAACTGTTGCTGGATGCCTTAACTTTTTATCTTCTCACTTATAATATTAAGTCACGTATAATATTAAGCTGAGTTAAGCCCGGTAATATCTCCTGACGACCCATTTTGTATCGTATTGCTATTGACCGCAAACTGCCCTATATTAGCCACATTGGAGTTGTCTGCTGTGACAGTGTTGTTAGAATTGTTTTGGCTGTCACTATCTATACTATTCCCTGGAGGTGGATTCTGGAGCGCACAGCACAAAAACTGTATCGAAAACACAACAGCAAATATCTGAAATAACAAAAAGCACCTGTGTATTTAAATCTGAGTAAAGTTCATATTAAACAATACCTATATATTCTAAATTCATTATTATAAAATATATTCAGAAAAACGAGCTACAATGGCTTAGCGGACAAATTTTGGGTTTTATGAGTTTGAATAAATTATATTTAAATTGATATATGTAACAGAAATCTTTATTTTAAATTTAAATATTTTAAGGAAATTTATTGTTGATGTTGAATATAACACATATAGACACATCTAACGATTTAAACCCTTAATGAAAAATGTAATCTTACCTTTAACTCCATTTTGTTTCTTTTAAACTAAGGAAAGAAATTTTCACTTTTTATAGGCCTTAATTTTTGTTTCAATTAATGAACATATTTATCGTATTAATTAATTTAAAATGAAGATAACTTATATTAATTTAATTTGTCTGTTAACATAAAACCTGATGTTTGTTTTCCTTAACATTCTCAACTTGAAATTTTAACTTTTTAATAAGGGACGATGGGCTAAAATAAATGGAGGCTAGTCTAGAAACCAGTAAAATATTAACGTGGTTGAAAACAAAATCTTTTCACAGTTCTTGTTGTACTTTTATGGCCACGCTCGTCCGGTGCAGGACCACGACCCTTTATAAAGTCGGCATAAAATAAAGTATGCCTGACTTTTAGGGATGCCGGACGGCCATGTCTACCCTTTTCATTTCCCACTTCTTTCTCCAAATCCTTAATCTCGACCTATCCCATAAACCTTTTTTATCTAATTTCTCAGGTTGACAACGCACTCGCGAGTCTCCGGATGTTACGTGTGTCTATGGGCAACGGGATCACTTACCGTCGAGTGAATCGTCTGATCTATACTTTATACAGGATAGGTATCCTGAGCCTTTTCTTCAGGTGCTGACGGAATCTCCTATTCTTTGATATATATTTCTTTCTACTTTGTAAAATAGTCCTTGCTTAATATTTAATTATGTTTTTTGTTTTGGAGGTGTTCCCGATTAATGGAAAACCCATATAATTATCCCCATGTGAAACATAGTAAAGATGGTTACGACCCTTCATTGTGTCGAATCCTCGCTCTATCTTCCATATTGGCTAAAGACCTTGAATTTTCTGTAAAATATAGATTAGAGAGGGTTCTTAAGAACAAAAGCCTGCTCTCAATTTGGGTTCAGTCGCGAAATCAGTACTAATGATAGTCTAAGTATTTTAACATCCGAAATTAGGCTTCTCTTGCAAAGACCATGTCATTGTGGTTTTCCTTGATATTTTCTCCGCTTGTGGCAATGTCCAGCTTTCATTACTGAGGCAAAAATGCTTAATGTGATTATACCTGTGAGACTGGTAAAATTATTTTCAATATGTATTCACTCTATGGGCTCTAACCCCCTTTCCATTTTAATAGGGAAGGTCTCCCTCGGGGTTTTATTTTAAGACCTCTCCTGTATAAGCTATATTCTACTTACATTGATACCAATGATAACTTATCATCAGCATCTATCCCGGCTTCTAACAGAGTCTGCTTCCTTACTCCTCTTTTCTTACTTCGCTCGGTCTTCGGCATCCTCATATGATAAGCCGTTGGTTTTCGCATCCAACTCCACGATATCAATCCATCATTTCTTCGGCCTTTCGTGGGGCCTCTTTCCTAAAACCGGCAGATTTATGCACCTGTTTCTTACGTATCCTTGGGGCATACGCAACACGTGACCAAACCAGCGCAGGCGAACTTCCACGATCTTATCTGCAATGTTCCTCACGCCAAAGCTGCCGCAGATGTACTCGTTATGTATTCAATCTAGTCGTGTAACTCCGCACATCCACCACTGCATTTTCATTTAGTTGGTGTGAAATTCGTGACCGTGTCCCTCCAGCGCTGGCCAAGTCTCGCTGCCATAGAGAATCACTGGTCTAATCATGCTCTTGTATATAAGTCCCTTGGGCTTGATTGGGATTTTAGGGTCACAGGTGACTGCCGTGAGTTCCCGCCATTTGGCCTAAGCTGCAGAGATTCGGGACTTGACATCGAGGACAATATCGTTTGACTTGTGTAACACGAATCCAATATATTTAAATTAATCTGTCCTATTAACAGGTTGACTATATAGATGGTGTTCCGATCTCTCAGTTTTGGCGATATTCAGCTTCAAACCACCGTTTTCTAGCACATCCTTCCACGTATTTACTCTGGTCTCAAGGTCCTGTCTAAGCCTGCTTACAAATACAATATCGTCTGCGAACTTCGCAAGCCAAGGAGGTGTGTCCTGAATTTCTGCTGACAGGCCGTCGAGCACAATGCAAAACAAGTAAGGGGCTTAGCACAGACCCTTGGTGAACACCTATGGTAAATGGGAAGGGATTTGTATGGTCTACGATGGTTTAGACTACGGCTTCAGTGTTGGCGAACACGTCCTGTATAATTCTAATGTACGCTTCGGGGACTGACTTTGTTCTCAGATCCTACCTGATTATCTTGCGAGAGACGCTGTCAAAAGCTCTCTGCAGGTCTAAAATTGCGTAATGCAGAGGTTGATTCAGATACGGTACATACCTGGCGATGTCTCTGATCTATAATACTTTTGAAACGTTTCATTGTATGACTCATGAGTTTGATACCTCTATAGTTGCCGCACTCTTGCACACTGTCCTTTCCTTTGTTTACGCGCCACGTGTCGAGTATAAGTTGCGTTTTTAGGATCTTGTTGAATAGTTCAATAAGCAAGAGTACACCTTGGGTCCTCTATTGTTTTCCAAATTTCTATATTATTAGGGGATTCCATCATGGCAATAGCTTACTCGTTCTTCATACGGGCCAGAGACCTCTTCACTTCTTCAAGCTTAATTGGTCCTATCGTTGCCAAGGTTTGCAGGAAGCTGTGGTGGTAGAACATGGTAATTGGCTTTATTAGACAGTTTTTTGAAGTGACAGTAC
The DNA here is from genome assembly GCA_025505425.1 of Graphium colonna. Classification (NCBI taxonomy): domain Eukaryota; kingdom Metazoa; phylum Arthropoda; class Insecta; order Lepidoptera; family Papilionidae; genus Graphium; species Graphium colonna. The sequence continues at coordinate 5,434 of JAOCPS010162488.1, forward strand.
CAACGGTCTTTAATAGTGCTTGCACTTGTAAGCAACACGTCGTCCAAATACTTTATGGCGGCACACATGGTCACATCTATACTGAACAACTGTATGTAGATTTTATCGCGGTTGATTTTATAATTTTATCATCTGACGTTTCGAACCCTATGCAGCGTTCATGGTCACGGGAGGACTGAGGTGTATGATGTCCTTATGTCACTTGTCAATCCTGTATACCTACGGCTTGAATATAAATTTTTGTTTCTATCTACGCAGTAACTACTTAGAGTGTCTTAAGGTTATGCAGTATTGTGCTTATTCCTTGACTTGATTTTATTTATAATCGGATCCCAAGCAGGTGGTTGCATTCAACCATCCTTTCTATTAAAATTTCTTGATTTCAAGAGTCTCGCGAATCATCCTTGGCAGAAATCGGTGTTCATTTGCGAGGATTTTTGGCCTATCAAATCTGATGTAATGGTCGGGCGTTTTCATAGTGTTTTCACAAACTGCAGACTTATTTTTAATATCAGCTTTGTGTTCTTTCACCTGGGTTTTTATAGCTCTTTCTGTTTGACCTACATAGGAGAGACCACCGGAGATGGCTAATATAGCTGATTTTTGTCGCTCAATAATAATCCTCGCGCAGAATACGTACCCTACGTGAGGACGCCGTTGTGGTAATTATAGTTGAGGGCGGTGAGATGACGGGCTTTTAGATCATCGCGTTTCCGTTCAAAATTGGCTTTATGCTGACCCTCAAATTCGCGAACTCACTTGTTTATAGTCTCTCGCTATTCAGGGCACTGTGCTGCCAAATCTTCTCACCTAGAGGGCTGATGTTGCGTCTTTTCTTGCGTGCGAGGTTTTAGCCACTGACATTGGCTCGTCGTATAACTTCGGTACTACGGCTTACGATCAGATGAATTGTATGATCGTTTGTCTTCCTTTCTATAAAAAAGGCCCTCCGGATATTCTGCTAAGGAGCACAAGTCGTCCGCATACATGATCTCAGAGGTCATAACGTACGGAACCTTGATACGCGCCTTAATTCTAGTTAAATTTTGTTACTGCCATCTGTGCTGAAACGGATACGGAATCTCTCGGAGACAGTTTGTAAGACTTTCTTGACTATACCCTAAAAGCAAAACAATGTGGCTTAGCACCATCCAGAATGTTGCATGCAGCATACTGTCGAAATCTCTCTCTAGGTCGACAAAACAGAGATACAAATGGCGACCCTGTTCTCTCCCTTTCTTTTGTATCATACGCACGAAAAATATGGATTCACAGGTGCCACGGTCAGGTCGGAAGTCGGGCAGTATGTGTTTAGGCAGATTGTTCAGACGTTTCAGAAAAACTGGGGCATAGGCTTTACCAAGGGCTGACAGTGGTGAAACACCACGGTTGCAATTCAATCAATCACTTTTGTTATTGTATAGAGCACAGATGCGAGACACTTTAAAGTCTTCCAGGACCCGCTTTTTCTTCCACATAAAAAACAAAAAGTTTCTAAATCAGTGTTTGCAACTCCTTATCGCCCTACTTCAATATCTCTCCCAGTATTAGGCGTAGACTAGCCGCCCACATATACTGCTGCTGTCTGATGAAAGAGACACCCTCATATCGTGACTGGGGCTTAAAGACTAGCGGAAATTGCGGCATTGAGCCAATGTTTTGTAAATCAGACGATCGATCTACGTCGTGGTATTAATATTTTTAACCCAACTATTAAGCATATCCTCCTTGCTCCTAATGACCTCAGAGGAAGTTTGACTCGATAGCACGTGCCAATTAACATACTTCGCAGTACATTTCCCCAAGCTAATTTATGTCACAGAGACACTTGTCTATTAATTGGCGAGATAGCTTACGCAGATTTAGGTCATCTCGCATGGTATGCTATCGCAAGAGTTCTCGGTGTTTGTCGATTGTTGCCCTAATCAATTTGTCATTCTCATTGAACCAATCTTCATTACGTCGGTCTTTATTACCCAGAGTAACTGTAGTGGTTTCCATGAGATGAGAAGGTAAAGCATCCCAGGTAGCACCGGTATTACCTGGTTCACTTATAGGGGACAACCCTTCAGGGACGTTATTAGCGTATTTCTTCCTCACATCGCGATCCTTATATTCGTAGACTAAGGGTTTTTACGAAAGATCTATGAGGGCAATGATGGTGGAGTCGCGACTTCGTGACAATAAGTTGGTGGTGAGTCTCAGAGTGCACGCCACGTATAGCGCGAGTGCTTTGCACTTGACTGATGTATAGTCTAATTTTTGAATCTCTGGTGCATCCGCGTTGTCAGTACTCAGAACTCCTTGCACTTGGCTGCAAGTCTGAATATAGTTTTTTAAATTCCGTATTGAGCACAAAAAAAATGAGTAGCAACACACCATTTTTGTTAATGTTACCGACTGCCCGTCTACCCAGAACTCCAGGCCACGCCTCATGGTCCCAACTGACCCCGGCATTAAAGTCGCCCAGCAGTAATATCTGCTCTCTGGTGTTTATACTACACAGGAATTGAGACAATTCGTCATAGAGTTTGTCCTTCTAGACTTGTCTAGTGTTGGAGCTTTACGCTCCCACTTCCCTCCTCTACTTTACATTAAGATAGTTGTCTTTGTCCAAGTGGAGGCGCTATATGGTCACGCGGTCAGAGATATGTACGATTTCGAACATTTCACATATTTTTTCGTATTCATTATCAAATTAAAATGTAGGATGGGGTATTAAAAAAAATAAGATTGTGATAGCCTTGCACAAAGTGGGTATGGAACTGTTTGTCATTTTCCAGACACTTCAAAGGCTTGGTATCAGCCGTATGTTCGCGTACTATCAACCGATACAAAGACGCTTCCTCTGTTGAAGACCAGAAAAGAACGGGGCGGCCGCGAGCTATTAAAACGACAATGTTGTTAAAGCCAGAATTCGTTGAAACCCATTTATTTTATTTATACCTTAATAAACTACAATGATATAAATATGAATTTTTCTTATTAATAATAACATGCACATATAAAATAAACACAATAAACAGGGCTGCGGCGTACCGTGCACGCCGGCAGCCCTTCGCCGTGGCCCTTTAGGACGCCAGCGTACCACCTGCCCGCTTGCGCTTCCACAGAGCATTCTCTTGGCCACCATCACGCGAGCAAACGAGTTGACGGCGATCAAATTCTGCTGGCCATCGATCCGGCGACGACCGGAAGCGACAAGTTCCGCCCAACTGCGCGTGAGTGTGGGCGTCCTAGCCCGTGCACACGGTGAGCGTGTGCTCGGCCGTGTCTACGGCACCGGACGCGCAGTGGCAACATCCTGGAACGAACTCAATCCCTACTATCTCCCACAGGTAAAGGCCGAAACAGACGTGCCCTGTGAGAAACTGTGTAAGGAAGTAAGTAGGCTTCTGATGTTTCGCCTCCACCCACTAGCGCAGGACGGGGTGGATGGCCTAAACGAGCCTTTTGCTCGCCGATGCGTCCACCAACCTTTCCTCTCATCGCCGGAAGAGATCGTCGCGACCCTCTCTCCTCGAGTGAGCGATCTATTCCGGGAGGGGTTCCCAATCCCTCAGCCGCATCAGGGCCCTTCTCCGGTAAACTACCACCAGGACCTCGGTTTCGAGGTCCCAGGGGAGGCTCCCAGATATAAGGCATGCCGCTTCGTACGCCACGATACGGTACATCCTGGAGGCCCACTGCGCCATGGTCTAAAAGCGCACCATAACGTCGTACACACGTTGGCATACGCTTCCCGCCTCCCCATAACTGGGGAGTAGCCTGGCGAGCATTCGCGCATTCGACACCAGCTTTGGTGCTAGTATCCGGAAATGCTCACCGAACCCCCATCCCACCAGCGGTCCGCGGACCAACCTTGCGGAACACCGCATGTAATGCGGGCCACCCGCTCCCGGGCCGGATAATAAATGGAGGAAGCTATGCTCACCGCGTACCGGGCCGCTTGTGCGCAGTGAGCAGTGCTTCATCCTGGTTGAGATCCCTCCTACTACTTCTTCTTCAGCAGCGGGCGTACCTTCGCCGAACCACCTGCCAAGCGAACGCCGAACGCCGTACGCAGTTCGGCCAGGTGGGGCCTCCAACAGTACACTCGCGTCTGCGGGAGGGCCGGACACACTCGCATAGAACTGTATTTCTAACGTAAGTCCAAAACACGTTGTGTGGGGCGCAAGAGGACAGTGTCAAATAGAGTATTATCAAAAAGAATGTAATAAGCGACTGAGACTTCTTGAATTGACACAAACACTAAGAAAATGTAGCGATAGTATGTGTATCTCGTACATTTTACCATCACTCTATTATGCTTATCAAACATGGGTGTTCAACAAATACACTAGAAACAAAATACCAACAACCCAAAAAGCCATGGAGCGGAGTTTATTGAATCTTAAATTAAAATTCCAAAGAACGAATGCAAATAAAAGAAAGGTAACAAAACTTTGAGACGCTTTGCAACTCTGCAAAAAACTAAAGTGGAAATGGGCCGGTCACGTTGCACGTATGGAAAATACGAGGGGCGATCAAAATGTAATGATAATGAGTATAATTAAACAACGATTATAGTTTAAATTTAATTTATTTTTCTACATAGTCTTTTTCTGAGTCGATACATTTAGTCCAACGTTCATCTAAACCTAAAATACCCTTTAAAAAAATCTTTATCTTGGCTATCCCAAACTGCCTCTACAGCAGCCATCACCTCGCTATTATCCTCAAATTTCTTGCCCCTGAGGTGTTACTTGAGCCGAGGAAACAAATAAAAGTCGCTGGGGGCTAAATCTGGAGAATAGGGCGGGTGTTCGACCAGCTCGAAGCCTGCTTCTCGAATGGAAGCCATCACAACTTCGGCTTCGTGTGCAGGAGCATTTTTATATTTTTGTCCTGATGAAATACGACTTTCGCTCGGAGTTTGCCTCATCTTTTTCCTTTATAGCTTCTCGCAGTTATCTTACTTAATCAGCGTAGTAGGAGCCCGTTATAGTAGCTCCCTTTTCCAGTTAACTAACCATTATGACTCCCACAGCATCCCAGAAAACGGACGCCATAACCTTGCCCGCCGAGATCGAGATTTTGAACTTCTTCAGCGTCGGTGAGAATGGCCTTTTCCAAGTCATCTGTTGTTCTTTGGTCTCAAGATCAAAATGATGGATCCATGTTTCGTCCATGATCACAAATCGAGACAAAAAAAATTCTTGGTCAGCCATAAACATTGCACGATTGGCTTTTGAAATGTCAACTCGTTTTATTTTTTGCTCGTACGTTAACATTCTCGGCACTAAACGCGCGGAGACCTGCTTTATAATCATTTTGCTAGTCAAAATGCTTTGGATGCTAGAATATGAGATCCCTGTGACCTCAACTAAATATCAGACGGTTACTCTTCGGTCTGCTAATAAAATATCTTCGATTTTTTCACGTTTTCCTCAGTGAGGGACGAGGTTAGGCGTCCCTCGCGATATTCATCTTCTGTGGATGTTCCACCCAGCTTAAACTCTGCACCACCGTGCCATCGTAGAATATGGAGAAGCAGAGTCCCCCAGTGTATCCACCAAATCAGCGTGTATCTCTTTGGTAGACATGTATTTCAAACAGAGGTACTTGATGACGCATCTCACTTCGTGTTTTTCCATTTTCGTGTTGTCGCTCCTCCTGCTAGTATTCAAATGAATGTAGCTCCTTCAAAGTCCTTTTTATACATTTTTTTTGCTGGAAAGTAGCGAGCTTTTCGGAGTTTTCGGTTTCAGGAGCTGGGCAGCACCCACTGTGCGGCACTCAAAGGGCACCGCGCCGCGGACTTTGCCATCCGCCATCCCATGACGCCTCTTCGGGTCAGCCGGTCGTAATTGGTCAGCGACAGATGAGCACTCTCCCCTTCTCCTCCCTCTCCGAAAAAAAGGGAACCTATATGCCACCGTCCAAGGTGCACCGGGCCGCCGCTTTTATTCCCCCAGAACTAGTCCCGGGGAAACGATAGCAGAGACCCAATAAGAAGGCACCCAATCTTAAAATAGTGGAGATATTTAGTTTTTTATTTCTTTATATATTTTTAGAGTATGATAAAGTGCAATTTTATAATGCATATGTATATATTTTTTATTTCTTTATTAAGACCCTCTTTAATGAGTCTATTTTACTTCACAAATTTCTGTCAACTCCCTTTTCCATCCAGTTATTTCCCGCACCATTTTGGCGATCCATCTTTCTATCAGTCTACCTTTGTTTCTTTTGCCTAATAGACCTTTCCACGTGGTAACTCTTTTGGTCCATCCCTTATTTTACATACGTGTCGGACCATTTCCGTTTTAGTTTTTTATACTCAGATATATTATTGAACATGTCCAAATGGCTACGGATTTCATGCTGCAGCACAACCCCTTCGCAGAGATCGTGGTTATTGGTTATATTAACGCTCATCATGCCGATTGGCTTGATTCACGTTCTGCCGATTACGCGGGGAGATCTGACCCAGTTAGTTACTTCACGTACGTGGATTCCAGACGTGTTGGATCATACATCTTCACTGTTGGGCCTTCTGCTGACCACTCACCCGGATAATCATAAGATCTTCGTCGACGCTATTCTAGGAACCTCCGACCATTGTCTGATTCTTTTTTGTACACTTTAGAGGTATATTTGCTTCTCACTGGATGATCCGAGCGCTATCGCCGACTCTATCGCCAAAGTGGTACTTCAGAGTATGGAAGTTTATACTTCAGGTTTTGTCGTCCCCATTGGTGGTAAGTAAGGTAAGTCAAAACCCTTGTTCAGTCGCTCCTGGCAGGTAGCCTCTCACCATAAGCAAGAGTGCTACTCTCGCCATAAGAAAGAGCTAATCGGGCTGGCTATCGAGCCTGGGCCACGGCGGCGGCGTCTAATGATGTAAACACAAGTGCTCTGAAAAAAAAATACAGCGTCCTTTTAAAGCGTTAAAGTTGGAGCACATCGGCAGAATTAGCACGAGACTGATTAGCCTACCTTCAGGTAGGCGAGTGAAATTCTGTACGCCATCGTTACATCGTTACATAAATATGCACAGCGGCAATGACTCGCTGGCCCATACCGCAAAAGAGGAAACCGATATTCTGTGCAATCTTTATGCGTCAAAGTCATCTTTGGATGATGGGGTAATACGCCGACAACCTTCGAGCGGTGTGAGGATTCAGAGGGAGGTCCACTTCCACTTGAGTGGAGTGCGGAAAGCATTATTTTCCCTAGATACGTCAAGTAATCCTGATGGTATTCCCGCTATTAGGCTGAGGAAGTGCGCTCTAGAGTTGGCATCGGTTGTAAAGCGTCTTTTTGGGCACTCTTACACTTAAGGCGTGCTGAAATTATCTTGGAAAACGGTTTAATATACCCAATCCCAATAAAAGGCGATAGCTCCTTGTTCTTCAAAGTCATGGAATCAATAATTAACATCCAATTCCTTAGATACCTTGAAGATTAGCAGCTCATCAATGACCGATATAACGGATTTCGCAAAAGTCGGTCAGCTGATGATATACTTGTGTTACTGACCCATCGATAGGTGGAAGTGATTGGGAGCAGGGGGGGGGGGCTGTTAGTTAGTTTGGACATAACGAAAGCTTTTGATTGGGTATGGAACAGTATACTTCTTTCCAAGATATCATTCTACAACTTTCCTGAGAAATGATGCGAATTGATAAGCTTCCTCACAGATCGGAGCATTAAGGTCGTTGTCGACGAAGCATGCTCTGATACTATGCCTGTGAATGCTGGTGTGTCACAAGGCCGCATGCATCTCTCACACTGTTAAGACTGGTTGCTCCGTCAAGATTATTTTAATACCACATTCCGAAATCTTTGTTCCGATTATAAAATTGCAGATGATCACGAAGTATGTAAAATTTGGACTACCAATTTATACCCTATCATACCAATAAATTTAATTTATCAGAGAAACGATATACCAAAACTTCATATGATTATGGAAAGGACGACATTTTTAATAAATAAATTCAAATAAAAATAATGTTTTTACAAAACATAACTTACGGTACCACGTTATATTTATATGAGAATAGTCTTGAAAATAGAACGCCAATAACAAATACAGTATGATAAAATGCTTTGAAATTGTGTTTTGTTAGTCTCAATTAAGAGCTCCTTGCTGGACATTTCTAAAAATTTGAAATGTAAGTATGAGTTTTCTAATTTTGTTTTCAGTAAATAAAATACGTTTTCCAATGAAGTTTGTCTTAACCGATATTTGCAAAGTATTTTACTTATAATGTAGACTTTTAGGAATGCAGGACATTGACAAGTTTTACTACATATTTATTTATAATATGTAGTAAAACTTGTCAATTTTGGGTATTTAATAAACTATAAAAAAAATATAAAATTAAATTTTTAAAATATTTAATAAAATAAAAATTAAATAAGGGATCTTTGTTATTTCTAAGACTCATGACGGGAATAACCGACATTCTAAATTAAAGAAATTTACGTACTTTATCGCGGTTTATTTTGAATTTTATCACATTGTCTCTCAAACCCTCTACAGTGTTAATGGTCATGGACAGGACTAATCTGTTAGGCGTCCTGATGGCACTTGTTAATCCTACATTGATACCGTCTGATTGGTATCCAATTATAAACAAAATCAAGTCTAGCAATAAGCACAAAATTACAAAGCTTCAAGATACAATATGTCGTTACTGCGTAGATCGGACCAGAACTAATATTTAAGCTACCAGTAGGCAGAATTAACAAGCGCTGAATTATTTTGACCATAGACACACACAACCCTGGTTGATACCGCATACAAGAGTTATGTTTGCGGTATCAATCTGGGAAATCGGGTATAAGGGGTTTGGTTACGATTTAGTCGGGATGAGAGATTTGAAGGGGAAAGGAGTGGGAAAATAAAAGGGTAGCAATAGCCATCTGGCAAACCAAAAAGTCATGCATAATTTATTTTATGCCGAGTTTATAAAGTGCGGTGGTACCTTTTGGTGGTAAATTTTTACCATATTTTTCATTCATGCTCCGCGCCTATTGGTCATAATTTAATGTCCCTGGCATCTTTTTATGATTGTAAAAGGTGTTTTTGACGACCGTGATTTTACACACCCAAGCCATGCATGGTTCATCTC